>CANHQG010000098.1:0-109579 GCA_947462335.1 Harmothoe impar
ATGAGTAGTATAGTATGTATCGGAACGGGACTATAGTTAACTACTGTTTATTACTCAATCGACATGCAGCCAATCAGAGGCCTCCATTTGGTCACGTGACCGGAAGTGACCTACTTAGGGGATTAGTGGTGCATTCTGGGTAACCCTGCAGCCAATCAGAGGCCACCATTTGGTCACGTGACCGGAAGTGACCTACTTAGGGGATTAGTGGTGCATTCTGGGTAACCTACTGACCTACTTAGGGGACCGGAAGTGACGTCATATGACCTAATTTAGGATCACGTGACCGGAAGTGACCTGATGAGTCACGTGAGCGGAAGTGACGTCACATGACCTAATGGCCGACCGGAAGTGAGTGACCTCATTGAGGATCACGTGACCGGAAGTGACTTGATTGATCACGTGAGCGGAAGAAGAAGTTTTTTGTTTAGGAAGTGAGGGTCTTTAGGATCACGTGACTGGAAGCGACGTCGTCACATGAGTGACGCTTTAAGAGACTGCGCGACTTACTAGTAAAAGAAGACGTATGAAAATAAAAACACAACAATATTTTATTTTATTTTTTTTATTTATTTTTTTTTCAATCTTGATAAACACTCTATTTTTGAAAAGATGCACACGCTTATTTATTTTTTTTCATATCTCTAAAGGACTCGTTGTCACACCGTCAGAATGCACGCGACGCTTATAATACAAGTAGCGCACGCCGTCTTTCTCTATGGTGTAGGTGACCATTTTGTTTCGCACCACTTTGAAGTTTCTATTTACAGCAATGAGAGTTTTTCGTTGGCGAAGAACATCCAAGAAGTCGTCTGGTTCCTGAGGGTTTTGTTTCTTCTGTACGCCTTTTGCACTCCATTTTTTGGATTTTCTTTCACCGGTGTCGCTGACTCGATCGTAGCAAATGTAAGTCTTAGGGTTGAGACTTAGGATCCCGTCACCTTCCCACTCCGCTTTCATAAGCCCCGAAGTTCTCAGATCGTGAAGGTACCGTCTCTCACAACATCCGCCGGGCGGCGGACACCATTCTCGCACTCTTTCCGTTTTTGTCTTCACGAAAAGCTCTAAGTGATCGTCGCACACCGCTGTCGGAAGCCACTTTCGTTTCTCTCTGAAGTACGTCTCTCTCAGGCGAGGTTTGACTAGGTCATCCAACGTGTCACCGCTGAGAGCCATGTAAAGACTGTCGGTGTCCATTTGACAAAGGGCATAATCGCGCCGATCGACGAATCTATCCAAGAAGTCGTATGTGAACTCTAACATTTTCAACTTCGCGTACTGGTATACCATGAACCCTATTTGAATAGGGAGGTTGTTGTTGACTGTTTTCGGTTGTAGTTCGACTTCTAACAGATCGGAACTCAACTCGGACGCCTTTTTGAAGCGCCACGAATTGGCCAATAGTTCGAACTTCCGACTGTCAGTGTATCTCACCGCCGTGTGTTTTTCTTTGTTGCAGATTGTTTTACCGTACGTAGCGTTTCCCATTAACTTGTAACAGTCTGACAGAATTTTCTCGTTCTCGTTCACGTCGCCACGTCTTCGCGCCGCCGTTACTTCGTCCGCGAAACCGGCAAAGGAGCGTTTAGGTAGGTATTCTACCACCAGCTGCACTTTGGTGACTATCAAACCGTGCTCTAAATACCACTTGAGAAGCGGCGTTCCCAAGAGAATATTTTTTCCGTGGTAACTCCCTATCAGACATCTCTGAGGCGTGTTCAACAGCTTTTCTTCCTGCGCAAAGTCTGACATGTGAGGTCCTATGTCCGATTTTGAAACGGTCGCGTTCTTGAAAACGGGGGTCATTTCTTCGAAGTAGTCTCGTAGGTGAGGCGGCGTAGTGATGTCCACTTGAACTAAACCGAACATTTTCTCCTCTTTCACAGCGGAAAGGATGTCGCTCTCGCTCATCGCGTTTCGAGACACTTTCAAAGCGTCAACCTTCCAGCGTTGTTGGGAGGCCTTGACCCGCTCATCTCGACGCTTCATCTCTCGCCATTCGCACTCCCACATGACGACCAGCTTGTGACCTAGCGCTTTCAAGTAAGCGCTTACTCTGGTCGTTCTGTCGCGTCTCTCCTCTCTCAGTGAAGCGCACTGATATCGGTGCGACGGTATGCACTCGTGAGCGTGGAACCAACACCCGTGAAACTGGAAAACCGTATTAGAGGCCGCGTGAAACCCGTCCACGCGAATTCTCCGACAGCCTACAACCATCTCGCCGCCGTTCAAAGCGTGGCGCAGTTTCACGTCGCGGTCGTGCTCTACGAAGCGTAATCACTCCAAAGCGCTGTGAGAGTTTCTTTGCCTAATTTCGGGCTTGAACTCGGTCTCGGGCCGTCTCACCGCGTAATAGCCCGTGCAGTGCGCTTCGCTCATGCAGCGCAAGTACAGAGAGTTAGCGTCTAGTCCTAGGATGTGTTGGCACGGTCTCGCTTCTTCGCCGTACTTGTGCTCCCTTATCCGCGTGGTGCCCTTCTCGTGAAATCTATGGAAGATGATGGAAGGACCGCCGACTAGATTTTCTTTGATCAGAGCGTGGAGGACGGCGTCGAACTGGGGGAACGTTGTGAACGCGTCTTCTAAGTTTTGGAAGAGGAACCGTAAAGTCAAACCGGCGAGAGAAACTCCGTCTTTCAACATGTCAATGCCGCGATCTTGGAAAAATTTAGCGTGATTTTTCAGAGCTTCTATGAAAGGTTTGACGTCTTTGTTGTTGTAGTGGATCAAGTAGTCTTCCATAGTTTGCATCTTCTCGTCGGACCAAACTTTCTGACATGCGGCGTAGTCGGATTCGGACATTTTGACGCCCGTCAGCTCGCTGTCGAAAGCCGATCTCGGTGGCAGCGTTCTGTTTGCCAGTTTCCTGGTAGACGTCATCCATTCGTAAGGAAAGTGACCTTTCTCTTCGTTCCTGGTGAAAGCTCGCAAATAGGTCGCGTAGTTGTAACCGGGTGCCAAATAGTTGACTACGTCCAAGAAAACCGTGTGCTGTGTGTAAACCGCCAAGTATTGATTGCTTCTCTTTATGACGCTGAATTCTTGGTTTCTTCGGTCTCCGGAGGCGAAGAACGAGTGAAGGCGTATTTTGATCAGGTTCAAGTCGTAACGCCCCGAGTTGAAGCCCACGACTGGAGCTTGACGGATGTATCTCAGAAGACGCATCTTCAGTTGAACTAACGGGTGTCTGGTCTGAGCCGCAGCGAAGCCGCCTGGAGAAGGGGTGAACGTCGCCTCCTCCAGCAGGAGAGCTTCACCTATCGCCGCATCTAACTTCGCTAAGGTCGGTCGGTAAAGTTCTAGCACAGCTTCCCCGATGACTTTGGCGTTCTCGTTTATGTGATTTAAAACTCGGTCCAACAAGGGGTCGGAATCTGCGTCGGATTCTCTGACGAAGCAGACGGGCCCCTCCCACCCCGGAAAGTCGGATGCGACGCTAGCCGACAAAGGGACGTGATCCCACAGCAGGGACACGTGTTCCGTCGATGGTTCTTTGCACGGTCTGAAGAAAGCCTCAAAATCGAAGGCGATCTTGTAAGGGTAGATTCCGGAATGTCCGTCGGGGGGAAAAATGGAGAAGTCTGCTAGCGCTTCGAAAATCGTTCTCGAATTTTGGTAGATGCCACCTACGTAGCGCAACTTGACTTGTCGGCAAGAGGAAAGCTGGTTCCTGTGTCTCTTCAGCAAGAACTCGGTGGTGAACGCCGCCTTACACTTGCAACATTCGTATATGCCCGCGTACGCGTTAAAGTCCGTGACGAGAGAGACGTGCAAACCGCCTTTCGCCGTCAGGTGTAGGTTGACTTTACCTCGGGCGGCCAGAGTTCTGGAAGGCGGTCTGATCAGAGTAACGCGTCTTCTCAACTTCCGCCCCGGCACTTGACGCGACGCGGTGTAAACCGCTATCTGTACGTCAAACAAGTTCTCTAACGCGGGTAAGTCGCGGATGTTCAGACCCGGAAAGGATTCAGGTGTGGCAGCGGGACAGAACTGACGTAACAAATCTGAAGCGCGCTTGCTGGTGTTGTATAAGTGAAAGGAAATGCAGCGGAAGATGCAGAGGTTGTCCTTGTTGGGAAAATCTAACACGCCGCTTCTCTTTCCAACTCGACCGGCCTGAGTGATCCTACCGCCTATGGGGAATTCCCCCGGTCCCATGTAAACGCAAATGTTCAAATTGGTAGGAAAAAGAACGTGCCACTTGGTGTCAGCGTCGCAAAGTTTCCGTACTTCCTCGCAAGCGACGGTGTTTTCCATCTTTGAGAGGAGCTCTTCCAAAGTTTCTGAATTAGTTATAGTAGGGAGCGGTTGTATGAGAGTTGCGTTGTTCTGGGAGGCGTGAAAGTAGCGCAGTTTGCTCTTGTCTTCTCTGTGTTGTAAGAGTAAGCCTACCGAGAAACCCACTTTGTATCTGAATCTTTGTGTCAAGTGAATGCGACGCATAGTATCTACAGCGTCACTCAACTCGCCGGTTGGTAGCCTGAAGTTTGTTACACTCACGCGAGTCCCGTGCATCCTGACGCCCGTTTGTATCGCAGGCCAATTCGCCGTGAACGTTTCCTCCCCGTTCGGTACAGCACATATGCGCGGAGGGACGGTCACCCCGTCCAGAGATTCGCGTCGACAGGCGATCTTTCGGCAATCGCCTTCGCCGCATAGAGGGCAAAACTTAGGTACTACTCTACAATTTTCTACGTGTCTCTCGTGGTTGTACGGTCTTTTAAACATTTTGAAACACTTTTCGCATACGTACTGTGTCATGTTTTTTTTTCACTCAGTTACCAACTACTTAGCCGTCTAACTATCTATCTATCTATCAATCTATCTGTCTATCTATCTATCTGTTTATCTTTCTGTCTGCTGTCTGTGTATCCGTCTGTCTGTCTCATACAGCGTACGTCAAACGCTGTGTGTGTGTGTGTGTGTGTGCGCGCGTGAGCGTTGAGCGTCTCTCATTCCGAATCTATGCCGAGATATTTCAGAATGATCTCTGTTTTGTCATCCAACTCTTTGAGCGCTCTGGCGGACAGCGTCACTCCCTGCTGTGTGGGTTTTTTGTCAGGACCTTCGTACTTGCGCACGTGGACGAGGTTCTTACCGCTGTAGTAGCTCACAGCTGCGTACACTTCGCCCTCCTCATCCAGCACTGCGAACCAGGGGGTGTGATTAGGTTTTCCTTGCGCGGCCGCTGTGTCGCGTATGCGCACCACTGCGCGGATATCGGCGATGCGTGCTATTAGCTCGCGCAGCGCGTCGGCCGTGAAGTGCACTCGCTTGCTTCTGGTCAGAGACGCCTCTTTCACCTGGCCGTCTTTTGTGTAGCGCGGCCTCCTAGACAGTCTAGCCACGTCCTCCCAGATCTCCAGCGTCAAAGCTCCGTCTAAGCAGAACTCTAACCCGAGAAGACGGGAGAAGGTTTTCTCTGCTTCTTCTCGTCCATCTCGTTCTTTTTCTTGTATTTTTCTCTTCTTACTAGGCCTTGTTGTTCTGGAACTCACCTTAGAACGTTTCACACCCGCAGGATGAGTAACACCATCAGCGTGAGCTGAATCAGCAGCAGAACCGATAGCAGGAGCAGCGTCAGCGCTGGTGGTATCCGAGGCCTCGTTGTTGGAACAGAGCAGCCACACGCCGTCGGTGCTGAGTGTAGCGGTAGAAGATGAAGCGCCGCCGCCCTCGTAAGGTGGCGGTGAGGGCAGTCGCCACGGACCGGACGGGGCGCTACTAGTGGAAGTGAGGTCGAAAGGTCGAAGAGGGGAGCCGAAAAACGTACCGCCCACCCCTTTCCCTTCGGGTTGTTCGTACGCCTCGTCGTCAGCGTCGTTCTCTGTCTCACCCTGTTGCTGCTGCTGCTGCTCCTCCTCCTCCTCCTCCTCCTCCTCCTCTTCTTCTCGGTTTAGGGGCTGAGTGTCCGAATAGCTGTCACTCTCAGCGCGAGCGGCGTCGAGGGCGTCGGTCGATGTAGTGGTGGAGGAGAGGGGCTGTGCAACGTGCGGCAGGTCATCAAAGTCATCAACAGTAGTGGGGAGGTAAAAACCCGGTTGCCAGTACTGCGCTGTGCCAGGAGCGTTGTCGTCAGTAGTAGTAGCGGTAGCAGCAGGTGCAGCAGAAGCAGCAGCAGCAGCAGCAGCAGCAGCAGACGCAACAGTAGCAGGCGCAGCAGCCTCAGCAGGCGCAGCGGTAGCAGGCGCAGCGGTAGCAGGTGCAGCAGCAGCAGCAGCCGCAGCAGCCGCAGCCCGAGGATCACCAGCAGGCGGGGCGGCAGTAGCAGCGGCAGCGCGCTTAGCAGCAACATGTACCATCGCGAGTGTAACAACGTCGCTAGCACGACGACTACTACCAGTAGTACTACTACCACTACTACTACTACTACTACTACTAGTACTACTACTGCTACTACTACTGCTACTACTACTACTACTGCCGCGAGCGCTCGCTACAGCGGGAGGGTGATAAGACCAAGCGGCTGCGGCGGTAGTCTCATTTTCAGTAGCAAGAGGAGGCACTGACGCTAAACGAGCGCTGTTCCGCGTAGTCTTCTTGTTCTTGGACGGCGCTAGGTGTTGTCTTTTGCTCATGGTGGTGACTGTAGAGAGCAGCAAAAGAATGAGTGAGTGAATGGAGGTTTCCAGGCCCCTTATATACGCCTTCTCGCTTCTAGAGCTAAGCTACTTACTGACCCTGTTCAGCTGCCGCCGGCTGGCCGGCGGCCATTCACAAAGAGAAACAAAAGACATAAGGCATGACGTTTTCAGCTGGATCCCTTTCCCCCCTTTTGAGAGATCGACTGTCATGAGCTAAGCCGCTTACCACCCTGTTCAGCAATTCAACGCGCATTAGCTGTATAAAGGATTAAGCGGTTGCTGCCGTCGACTGACCGGCGGCCATTCACAAAGACATAAGGTATGACGTTTTCAGCTGGATCCCTTTCCCCTCTTTTTTTTTGAGGGATCCACTGTCATGAGCTAAGCCACTTACCACCCTGTTCAGCCATTCAGCGCGCGTTAGCTGTATAAAGGATTAACGGTGATGAGCTTAGAGTGTGTATACAAAAAAAAACTACAGGAGGCGTGTGGCGTGAAGCAGGACCCCCCTAAGACGAACGTGTCTGTCTGTGAGTAGAGGCGTGTGCATGTGGTGAGCGACTTAAGTGTAAGACAAAAAAAAAATCACCACCTCCTGCCGTGGTGAGTAGACCGGGCCGGCCAGGCGGCGGCCGGCTAGTTCAATAGGGAGGGGTGACAGCTGACTAAGGCTGTGCATGAAAAAAATCCGATTTTCACCTGACCTCTGACGTTTGCTACAATGAATGTCAGAGGGAGGGAGACGTCCTCAGGTAGGGGGTAGGAGGTAAGGCTATGGATGAGGAAGAAACACCGTTTTCAGCTGGTCTCCACGGATAGCGATGACATACCCCTCGTCATCTAAGCTCTTAAGGAGCGGAGCGGCTGAAAAAGCGTCATGCGGACAGGTCGCTAGACAGCTGGAGTGCTGTTGGAAATGGGATTAAACTCCCTCTGTATAAAAGCTCTGATTTCTGTTGGAAAAAAACCATATCGCCTCTGACCACAGTAACGTCTACTACCACCACCGCCGCCACCACCGCTGCCGCCGCCGCCGCCGCCGCCGCCGCCGCCGCCGCCGCCGCCGCCAAGACGAGACGAGATGGCTCAAGCTATTCCACTTTCAAGCTCGCCTTCACCGCCTTGTCCACCTGAAAAAAAGTTAATGCGGCTTGACGACGTGAGACGCGCGAGGCAGACCGATGGGGAGAACAGAGAGGTAGGACAGCGGCGGTTAGCCTATAGCGACGCCTTGCTTCGTCAACTAGGTAAAGAGTTGAGCGGCTGTTGGAGAGAGTTGGGCAGTAGCTTAAAAGTTACCGCCGCCCGTATGGATGCTCTAGTAGAGCGCAGTGTCAAGACACCGGAGGAGCTGTGTACGGCGATGTTCCGAGTCTGGTGGGGTGAAACCCCGCATCGTCATAGATGGGGAGAGCTCGGTCGCGTCTTCACCCGCATTAGACGCGTGGAACTGTTGGCTCAGTGGATGTCCCTTCTCCACAGACAGGGGTTGGATTTCGAAAACCCCGACTCGCGCGCGATGCATAAGCACTTGGGCACCCTCGGCAGACGTCTAGGTAGCAGGTGGAAAGAGGTGGGGGACCATTTAAAATTGTCGCCTGAGAGGTTAGATAAGATCGCTGAAGAATGCGAATACGGAGGAAGTCCCGCTGAGTGGGCCTTCCGAGTGTTGAAAATGTGGCAAGATGAAGCTGACGGTGCCGGTGGTACACCTTTTGAACTCCTTAGAGTGTTGACTGAGGACATGGGAAAGTTTGACCTCGGCATCGCGATATTACTTGACTTTATCAAGCAAGAAACAACGAGAACGACGGACATGTGAATTGTTGTGTTTTATTTTCATACGTCTTCTTTATTAGTAAGTAAAAAAAAATATCATAACAATTAAGACGCGCGCCCTCTTAAAGTGTCACTTCCTCCAGTCGCAGCTGATCGCCTCATCGAGGCACGTGATAAACAAACAAAAACGAAGAGACACGCTTCTTCCTCTCGAGAGGAAGAAGCGTGTCTCTCGATTGAAATCTTTTTCTTTTCTTTTTTTCTTAAAAGAGACAAACGCCCCTTAGAGTGCCCCCCCACCCCCCTAGAGTGCCCCCCTCCCCCCTCCCCCCCTCCCCCCCACCCGCCCCATGCATCCTAAAAGCGCCCCCCTCCCCATGCATCTTAAAGGGGCCCCCCTCCCCTTCCCTCCCCTCCCCTCCCCCCCCCTTATACACTCTAAAGAACGCTTCTACCTAGTTCAATAAGTCACTTCCAGTCGCTCGTAAAACAATAAAAAATGAAAAAAAAACAAAAACTTATATCGTAGTGTTTTTTATTAGTTTACCGAAAAAAATAAGAGACTCGCCTCCTCCTCCTCTCCTTCTCCTCCTCCTCCTCCTCCTCCTCCTCCTCCTCCTCCAAAAAAAAAGATATCACATTTTAAAGCGCGTGACCCCTTAAAGACGCTCATCTCTTCATTAAGTCGCGTGACGTCACTTCTTCTTCCGGTCACGTGATCAATCAGGTCACTTCCGGTCACGTGATCCTCAATGAGGTCACTCACTTCCGGTTGGCCATTAGGTCATGTGACGTCACTTCCGGTCACGTGACTCATCAGGTCACTTCCGGTCACGTGATCCTAAAGTAGGTCATATGACCTCACTTCCGGTCCCCTAAGTAGGTCATATGACGTCACTTCCGGTCCATAAGTAGGTCATATGACGTCACTTCCGGTCACGTGACCAAATGGCGGCCTCTGATTGGCTAACTAGGTCACGTGACGTCACCACTAATCCCCTAAGTAGGTCACTTCCGGTCACGTGACCAAATGGAGGCCTCTGATTGGCTGCAGGTCGATTGAGTAATAAACAGTACTTAACTATAGTCCCGTTCCGATACATACTATACTACTGCCATGTTTAGATGTTTGAGATCTTAATCTAAATTTTCTTAGAGAATAAATCTTTCTGATCATGATAATATTCAAAATCAGAATGATACAGATGGGTATGATCGAGTACAGAATCGAGAACACAGATAAGATCAATCAAAGAATCAGCCAAAATGAACTGACAATAATGCATTATGCCCCTCAGTGTTAGATTGCCAGTGAAAATTATTGGAATATTAAATATAAACATTACCACAGTGATCATTATGATTGTAAACAGTGTGTTTTTTCATGAACAGTAGATATAGACTTTTAGTGGTGACAATATAGCAATGGTAAGCTCAGCTGAAATTGTTACAATTAACCAAGACAAGATACTAGATGCAGTGAGAAATGTAAACAAAAAAAGAATGACAGCCATGGGGATGATGAAAAAGGAAGTAAACCATATAATCCATATGTTATCAAAGTGACAAACCATAAATTCATAGTGTCTGCAATAGCAAGGATCAACAGCACGTCATGAAGACAGAGGTGCTCATTAAGGAACCACACACAATCACAATAATGATAAAGCAGTTAAATATTGTTCCAAATCCACAAATAACTACAGTGGTGATAGCAGTGAGAGATGAGTACAAGGGTCCTTGCCGACTTGTGGTGTTGGAATAATTGGCACTGTTACTGTTGAATGCTGTACTATCCAAACTAGTTGTGTTATCCATGTTGATATCAAAACAACTTGTTGCTCCTAGAATGTGATATTTGTGTGCAGATTGCAACTTGTGTAGAATAATACCACCCAAGTACCTGTAACACTATTGGGCTGTGAAGTGTAGGAGTAGTTGTTGCATATGTAGTAGCTGCGTGCACTATCTAATGGAGTGGTCATTTTGTAACAACGGAAGGGCGAAGGTTTGATTGATTTTCGTTTGAGCATTCAAAATCTTTTTGGTCCCCATCGACGAGATGTGTCCAAATTCTTTTGGTCCCCCCTAGTCATGTTAAAATTTATCATGGTGGATACCCTTCATAATTATATGTTGTAATGCATCGGCTTTTTCGTTAAATAGAGGTGACTTTTTTTGTGATCAGTCCCAAAATCCACCACTCCCCTTGTTGTTAAAAGATGGCCATTCCCCAAGCTTTGATTAAAGGGAACTGAATGTTTATATTGACATGCTATGTTGACCATTGCATTAGCACAGTCTGAGAGTTTGATTTAAAGTATCTTATTTCAGTATTATGATGGCCGTATGCAGTAGGCAGCTTTATTCATTAGGGAGTGGTCATTTATCAAGGTGGTGGGGCTACATAGTATTTGGCCCCTTAAGGAATGTGATCCCCTGTGAAAAATGAGCAAATTACAAGTCAAAAGGGGGAAGGGAAGGGGGGGATGGAACATGTTCCAAACACCCCCACAAAATGTCACCATGCCCCAAGCTATATAATGATGACTCCATAACCTGTGTTACCTCATGATGCATAGCTTTTAAAAGTAGATATATGTCATTGAATGATTTGCAAAAAGAAAAAATAATTGGAACTCATTGATGTGTATCTTTATTCACAGAATGATACAACAAATGCTGCAAAGCTTAGATTACTAATCCATGATTTTATTGATGCCAGGCTGCCAAAGCTTAAATGAACAATATACAATATATGGGTTTAGCTATTATAATTAGAAATATAATGGAATATAAATATGATCAAAAACCATCATAGGGTGTATTCCACCAACTTAGGTCAGCCGAAATTCCATCATCAGTTAAAAGTTTGCACATTAAACTTATGGACAAATCTCACCTGACTGATGGCATCACAGCCGAATCCATCAGTGGAAAACTCCCTTTCCATGGCATGGCAACACGTTCCAGTAACCGCCCTCATCATGCATATAGACATCTTCACCTATCTTTACATCAAAATCTTGTCTCTACTGTTTGAGAATGTTTTTGTCTTTGTCTTCTTCTCCTCTGGTGGCACGTGCAGAGATGTACCAATGTCTGTCTGAAGACCGATCCAGTCACACAGTACAACAAGAAGTTGATGCTGTGATTTATGCCATCCAATTTGTAGGCAATAATTGCCATCAAGGAGGACACATTATCAACATTGTAGCCTTGAGACTGTGTCATAATGTGGATTAGGTAGTTAACTCCTGATGGTATGGTAGATATTACAAAGACAATACACACAGCAATCATTGTAGAAGTTAAGTTTGTGGTCTTGGGAGATTTCCCAGGCTGAGATGTCTGGTATTCTAATCTGAACTTTCTTTGCAGATACATTTTTCTTATCATCATAATATTCAAAATCAGAATGATACAGAAGGGTATGATTGAGTATTAAAATGAGAATGTGAGTGCGTAAGTGATTTCAAAGTGAGAATCAGGAAGTGACAATAATATGTTGTGTCCCCTTGGCTAACATTGGCAGTGAAAAATACTGGCATATCAATAATAGACATTACCCCAGTAATAATTGTAATAGTAATAAATATATTTTTCCGTGTACAGTATATGTGGACTTTGAGTGGTGACAATATAGCAAAAGTACGTTCAGCTGAAATTGTTACTATCAACCAAGAAGAGATATGAGATCCAATGAGAAACATAAATAAAAGGCCGCGACAGGGCAGCAAGATCATGAAGACAGAGGTCCTCATTAAGGAACCATATACAATCACGATAATGATAAAGCAGTTTAATATTGTTCCAACTGCACAAATAGCTACAGTGGAGATTAATGTGAATGAGGAGTACAAGTGTCCTTGCTTACTTGTAGCATTGGAATCACTATCATCACTGGATGATATAGTGTCCAAATTAGTAGTGTTATCCATGTTGATAAGTAAAATAATTACAACTTGTTTTTATGATAAATAATAATAAAATAATTACAACTTGATATCTGTGTACAGATTGTTACTTGTTCCCAATAATGGCACCCCAGTTCCTATAACAGTCTGGAACTGTGAAGTGTTGTAGATCTTGCTGTAGATGTAGCATAGCGCACAGGACTGTAGATGTTGCTATGACTAAAGCCTACAGGAACAAGAACTGAATACTGAATACAGAGATCCTTTTATATTGACTTGTTGTGTAGACCATCAGATGAATACAGCCCATAAGGTGTTTGATTTGAAGAACACTATTTCAGTGCTGTGTTGACCACATGCATTATAGGGTGTAAGTTTGAATGAAAATGGATTTGAAGAAACAAATCTTATGACTGTCCATTTCAGTGTTGCATGACAACAGCTCGCGTGGCCATTGATTTAAAGTACACAAACATGTACCAAATGTCTGTTTTGTGATGGCCATTACTGGCATGGAAACAAATAACATGCTACTATGTGATGGTTTGGTGCTCTCTCTTTGGTAAGATTTCATCTGGAAAATAATTTAAACAAAAAGTTGAGAAACCCTTTCTCCCTCACCTTAATTGGCAATTGAATTTCATGCTGCCTTACTCATCTCCCACACCCTACCAATACAGCTGTCATTGTAAAGTGTATAGCATCACAAATGGCTCAGGGGTGGTTATCAATTAACACCATTGAATTTCAGCTTTTGACTTTTTGGGTATCAGGTATTCATATTATATATGGACAGTTACAGAACTGGATAATGGAGCTGTTCTCAATGGTTCAGTTCTTCCTGCCTTCAGCTGACATAGATAGTAACACATGCCAGCATGTTACTAAATACCTTAAAAAGACACTCGCCTCTATTACAGCCAGATCATAAAGACTGGGGGTGAGAAGAGCACAGACATCTGTCTTGTTCAAAGCTACTGTCACCAAGTATTTTATTACCGGAAGTGAGCTCTAGACTCTTCATAGATGTAAGATGTCATCCAGCAAAGATAGCTTTGCCGCCTACATTAATATGATGGATTATATACCTTTTTAACAAGCCCATCAGTGGGTAGGCCAAGGATGGAAGGCAGAAGAAATTACACACACCCATGAAAAACCTCACCCTGTCCCATATCATTCAACAATGACTACCGTAAATTCTTGTCTGTGAGTTTAACTGGGGTATTAGCCGCACCTCTAAATTGTGTTAGACGCAGAGGGGGTTTGAAAATTGCTGATTTGCTACGGTAGTGTGTATAAAAGATCTTGTATTGGCCGCACCCTATATAGGCATGTTACAAGCCAAGGCTTCTAAGCGAGAATTTATGGTACTCCCTAACTAATAATGTCTCTTGATAACTCATTTTTAAAGAAGGTACTGATTATTCAATATTTTGGACACATTTACATGTATCTTTATTTGCATTAGACAACAAATAGACTGAAGATTAGGTTATTGTAGCATGTTGTTACAAATGTTTTTAGCCCAGACACCAGTTCTCCAAGCAGAAATGGACAACATGCATGTTCCAGTTGCAGCGCTACTTCCCTTATAAATGCAGACGTCTCAGCTTATGGACTCCGGAAAAAAATGTAAATTGTTAAACTCTTTTTCTTCTATTCACCCACCGGATACAAAAGAGCAAATGGCAAAAAAAGTAAACTTGACATATATATCTTTGAAAAAAACAGGGTCTCCGAAAATCCCTCTGACGGGGGAGCGTATCCACTTCTGGCCCATGGTCTATATCATGCGGACATGAGAAATGTAGATTGGTATCTACAGTTGAAGTTAATCTGGATACAGCTAGTTGTGGTAGAGGAGGGTGTTTGGGTCATGGGCGAGTGGGACTGGTATTTTGGGAGGTAGTTATGTAAGGGGTTTGGAAGGCATTTGCCAATTGCAAGCCAATTGCCTTAATGAGCCAATCATGATTATTATAATGTTATGGTCTGGGAACAGGTGAGAGGATCCTCTGATTGCTTCCATTTTTTAACATCATATAACAACATATTGGATGATATCACAAACCTTTATCACCAATAAAATTGGTAACTTCTCGGAGATGCAGTCACTTATCATAGGTATGGCTGGATATGCCTTTCTCTTTACTGCATTTCTGAGTGATAACCTAACAGTAAAAATTTAAATGTCACTACCTAAGATAACAATGTCTGTGAGGCACAGCTTCACCAAAATGCTGACCTGCAGTGAGCACTGTGCACAGTGGCTCACACAGCAGACTGTGGGGCCCCTATTTATGTACATCAAAATCTTGACTCTGCCATAGTACGATGTTCTGGTTTTTGTCTTGTTGATATTCTCCTTTTGTGGCATGTACAGAGATGTACCAATGATTCCCTAAAGACTGACCCAGTCACACAGTATAGTAGGAAGTTTATACTGTGATTTATGCAATCTATTTTGTAGGCTAAAAATTCTTCCAAGGACGAAGTCAGATGAACGCTTTCACCTAGAAATTTAGTTATAGTGGTTATTAGGTAATTCACTGCTGATGGTACAGTAGTTATTACAAAGACAATACACACAGCAAACATTGTCGCAGTCAAGTTGGTGGACTTTGGAGATTTTCCATGCTGCTGTGTCTGACATTTTAATTGGAACTTTCTTTGAGAATAAATCTTTCTTATCATAATAATATTCAAAATCAAAATGATACAGAAAGGTATGATTGAGTACAGAATTGTAAATGTTAGTGCATAAATAACCTCAAATAGAGAGTCACCTACATGAAAGTAACAATAATACATGTTGTCCCTCTGTCTTATATTACCAGTGAACAATACCGGTAAATTTATAACAGACATTACCACAGTAATAATAGTAATTACATACAATATGTTTTTCTGTGTGCAGTAGATATGGCATTTGAGTGGTGACAGTATAGCAATGGTACGTTCAGCTGAAATAGCTACTATTAACCAAGACGAGATAGTAGCTGCTGTGAGAAACGTATACACAAAAGAACGACAGAGCCATGGGGATGATGAAAAGGGAAGTAAGCCATATATCCCATGTCTTGTTAAAATGACAAACCATAAATCTATAGTGTCTGCAATAGCAAGGACAAGCAATAAGATCATAAAGACAGAGGTCCTCATTAAAGAACCACACACAATCACAATAATGATAAAGCAGTTCAATATTGTTCCAACTCCAGAAATAGTTATAGTAGTTATTACGGACAATGATGAGTACAAGGATCCATGCTGACTTGTAGCATTGGAATCATTGCCACTGTTAGCACTGAATGGTATACTGTCCAAACTAGTTGTGCTATCCATGTTGATATTAAAACAATTACAAGTTATTGTCAGTAGTGTGTGATATTCCTGTGCAGATTGTATCTTTGTGCACAATACTAGCATCCAATGTATACATACAAGTCCACGGAGAGACTGGTATGTGAAAGACAATGATAAAAAAAGATGCTGTAATACACCTTACACCTCTGTGCAGCTTGTGTCCATGCAGCAAAGGGGGAACATAGGAGCAGCACAGAGGCAGTAAAGGTTTGATACAGGTGGCAGGTCTGTGATATACTTTAAATGTGCAATCTAAGCAGTTTTCATTGCCGATGTGGCAGTGAATAAGGGAGTCCTCATTATTTAACCACATGGGGATGGTTGACTTGCGAGGAGGGCACAAAATGCTCTGTCCCTCCCCCATGGGTCGAAAATCAATGTGGGTGCATGGGTCCTTTGAAGCATAGTAATATGCTGGATTTTTCACTGATAGTGTGAAATTCTTTACCCCCACCCTCTGCTATCAAAAAATGATCACTCCTGATTTAATTAAAGTATCCTGTTTCAGTGCTTTGATTGCCATACACATTATACTGTTTGAGTTTGAATGAATATAAACTTGAAAAATCAAATGGGATTGTGTTGTCCATTACATTCCTGCCACATGTAGGATGATTGATATGAACATCCTATGTGGATGTCATGTTGGCCATGTGCTTGAATAATGATGGATTGAAGTACAACGTCTCAGCTTTGTGTTGACCCTGTATGAGTCACTGCCGTCTGAAGGAAGATTGCTATGAGGTATCAGATTACATTTTGTGTTGAACATACACATTACTGACTGCTATATCTGACTCCACATGCAAAAATGGCCAGCCAAGGTGTGTCATTTTAATACCAAGCAATGTTTACATAGTTTTGATCATTTTCCTTACACAGAGGAAAACACAGAACAAGTTAGTTGTTGGACTCATTTGAGTGTTACAGATGTCTCAGCAGAAATGGACAACATACATGTTCCAGTTGATGCTTTACTTCCATCATGCATGCAGATATTTCTATTGCTATTCCTCACATCAACTAAACTCCACAAATTTTGCAAAATCAAGCTTTGAGGATTTGTTTAGAATATAAGAGTAGAGAGGAGACTGTAATTGGTCTACATAAAAGATGTGAGATACCCATGCTAGTGGATAGAAGGAAGGAACTTCTAACTTCATTGTTATTTAGAAAGTCAAAAAAGATGATGTCTGAAAGAACTGTGGTCAATACAAGAGCTAATGATAAGTCTGTATTTAAGCTAAAACGGCCTAAGACTGACTTTCAGCATTCTATAGGGGTGTTCTACTATGGAATGACCTTGAGGCAAAAACACAGTTTCAAGTAAAAAAAGGAGTCATTTAAAAGAATGACTAAGAGAGTGTTCGGTACAAACATGAGAGGTAAAGCTAAAGAGTATATAACTAGTCAAGAATTTATAAATAGACAAAGACGAAATAGGGCCAGAAATGATGTGTTAGTTAATGCATAGTTTTGTAGTACAGAATGTTTCTAGTGTTTCATCCTTGATGATCCAGTAGCATCGGATCATATTCCATAAGTACTATTTTTGACTACCCACACTAAAGAAACAATGTTAGAGAAATGTTGACATGAAAATTCTGTGTACATATCATGCCGGTTACCACAGCCAAATAATCAATTAATTAATCATTTCCATTTCAGTATTTTAGTATTGTTAAGATATCCAGGACTGCAGCTTGCAATGTATGTTATTGGATCTGTTCACTACTGTTATGTCATGGACATTTGTTCACATGTAAAAAGGAGAAAATCATATATGAAGTAACAATAAAGCAATTCAAAAAAATATATATATATCATAACCATGTCTCTGCTTCTGAATCGTTTGCTGGTCGTTGTCTTGTTCTCCTCTAGTAGCACATACAGAGATGCACCAACGTCTGTCTGAAGACAGATCCAGTCACACAGTACAGTAGGAAGTTTATGTTGTGACTTATGCCATCCATTTTGTAGACTATGAATCCTGCCAGGAAAGGAAGTGTAGGAAGATTGCGGCCTTGAAATTCTACTATGGTATCTATGAAGGAATTAACCTGTGGTGGTAAGGTAGTAACTACAAAGGCAATGCACACAGCAAACATTGCAGCAGTCAAGTTAGTGGTCTTGAGACCTTTGCCATGTTTTTTTGGGTTTTTTTAAGAACAATTTAACTTTATTAACCAAGAGTAACTCCATTGTTTACATGTGTGCTTGAAGTCGTGTTGACACTGTCGTAGTTTTCACATATTTTAAACGTGAACACATGGTTAGATAACATATGTAGAGTAACAATTTGAATTAAAAAATATATATTTCTATCACAGGTTGGCTTCAGAGGTACTGTAACATATACTAAATAAATACGGGTTATAAAGTTTAGGTGATACATCTACAAAGTAGATTATGCTTGTATGCACCTACAAATATTTCACGCTTATTAATGACTCATAGAAATGAGACTCGGATGTTATCACTATTACCGTTAACTTTACTGGAAAAAATCGTAATATGTATTCCGTGTTACTTATTATAGGACAGAACAAGGTCATTAAATCAGAAGTATTGGTCTATACGCTAGTGGTGAACTGTGCTGGTCAAACAGGGGCAAATTAATACATGTTTCTTGTGTTAATTGGAATTGATTTGTCAAGCAATTTTTTCATTTCAGTTTTAAATTTGGATATTGGCTCAAGGCACCTGTTCTCCTTTGAGAGTGCGTTCCATGCCCTAGCTACAACTACCTCTAGACTGCGTTCATATGAGGCTGTATGCACATTATCATATTTTAACAAAGGAGCACTATTTAACCTTGTGGCTCTTATTACTGTTACCAGATTACATTTACTTTTTGATACCTTGTGGCCTCGGACCCTTGCATGATACAACCTCCTATCTTTCAACATTGGCATTCTAGCAGTGTCATGTACAAAATCAGTTGATGACAAATGAGGTAATTTCAAACAATATTTCAAGCACCTATTTTGGATATACTGTAATCCCTGTAACGCCTCATCAGATGCGCCAGAGTAAAGTATGTCCGAATAGTCAATTACCGGTAGTGCGTATGTTCTATAAATAAGTAGCATTAAGTCGGTAGGTACATACGACTTAAGTTGGCCTAATAAATATGTTTTAAAAGCCAAAGCTTTTGTTAGTTGGTTTACATGTGCATTGAAAGTCAGCTCGTAATCTAGTGTTACACCCAGATACTTAAAAGTAGGTACAAAATGTAAGCGTTCACTATTCACAGTCACATGTAGTTCATGAAACTTTACCTTTTTATAGGTGGGTGCAGCAGCAAAAAACATAAGCTTAGTCTTCTTCTCATTCATTGTCAATTTATTATTTGTTGACCATGCACAGTATGTATTAAGACCTCTTTGTAAATGATTAGCCATTGAACCAGCTTCTTTACCCTGTACATACAGGACTGTATCGTCCGCGTAAAGTAAAGTTTTTACATGTAAATCATTATTTTTTATATCATTAACATATATTAAAAAGAACAATGGGCCCAAAATACTACCCTGTGGCACGCCACATGATAGCTTCTGCGTCTTGGAGGTTACATTATTTGCCACCACTTGTTGCTGTCGGTCTCTCAGATATTCCTCAATCCAAGCTAAGTTTCTGCCAGAAATACCGTATTTTTTAAATTTATTTAACAGAATGGAGTAATTTACGCAATCAAAAGCTTTTTTTGTATCGATAAATGCAGCTATTGTAGAAAGGCCTAAATTTCTATTTCTCAAAATGTCATTTGTTAAAGTACTTATAGTTTCTAAAGTTGAGCAATTTTTCCGATAACCGCCCTGAATTTTTGCCAAAATATTATTTACGTCAAGAAATTTAGTAATTTTAGTATGTATAATTCTTTCTAAAATTTTGCCAGGGATAGGAAGTTGACTGATTGGTCTATAATTAGAAACATTGGTCAAATGTAAAATGTTTAGATGTTTGAGATCTTAATCTAAATTTTCTTAGAGAATAAATCCTTCTGATCATGATAATATTCAAAATCAGAATGATACAGATGGGTATGATCGAGTACAGAATCGAGTACACAGATAACATCAATCAAAGAATCAGCCAAAATGAACTGACAATAATGCATTGTGCCCCTCAGTGTTAGATTGCCAGTGAAAATTATTGGAATATTAAATATAAACATTACCACAGTGATCATTATGATTGTAAACAGTGTGTTTTTTCATGAACAGTAGATATAGACTTTTAGTGGTGACAATATAGCAATGGTAAGCTCAGCTGATATTGTTACAATTAACCAAGACAAGATATTAGATGCAGTGAGAAATGTAAACAAAAAAAAGAATGACAGCCATGGCGATGATGAAAAAGGAAGTAAACCATATAATCTATATGTTATCAAAGTGACAAACCATAAATGCATAGTGTCCGCAATGGCAAGGATCAACTGCAAGATCATGAAGACATAGGTCCTCATTAAAGAACCATGTACAATCACGATAATGATGAAACAGTTTAATATTGTTCCAATTCCAGAAATCGTTAGAGTGGTAATTGATATGAATAATGAGTCCAAGGGTCCTTGCTGACTTGTAGTAGGGTGGCTGGAAGGTCTGACCAATCTCGCTGTCCGTATCTGATCCTATGTTAAACAACCCTTTTATGATGTCTTCCCATTATCGTTAGGGAGTGGATAGAGACTTCTAGTAACTTGGTATCAAGAGATATTGAATGGATCCATCATATATAAGCTTGATTAAGCACAATAATTTGTACTACATAATGTAATTCAGGTGTTATGTTGAAAGGCCTATGCATTTCGAGCCTGTTTTGAGCTCTATAAGTGAGTGATTCTCCCAACTGACAGTTGGGAGAACTCACACTGAACGATGGCAAATTCATATATCAATTCAATTCTTTTTTCGTTATAATAGTATTGAATGCAGGTACACACCAGCATGCTTTATATTGTGCAGGTAAAATAATTTGCATGGCAGACAGAGCACTGAAAATTATGTTTTTGTAAGTTAGAATTGGTATAGAAATGATAAATTGGCAATTTTTGGCAAACTACCATAGAAAGATCTGAATTGACTGAATATGATACATTTTGGATGGCTATCTCCTGCATGTAAGGTGGGGATTCTAATCAGTTTAGATATGTTCTGACACCAGATGACAGCATTATACAGGACCGGTTTCTATTGGCCTCAATGGTGACTGACCAGAGCTAAGGTCATTAGTGTGATGTCTTTAATCCAGGTGGCATACTGGTACAGTGGGAAGACTGCATATAAAGGATTCATTGAGGAATGGCTACGTTCAAAACCTGTCAGAAAGTGTAGCAGGGTGAGGTGATTTCAACCAAGGAGATCTTCTCCCCTATTGAGTCTATGAGATTTACAAAGACAGTTTATAAAATGTGAGGATTCAAGCTATAAGTACATCTATATCACCTATATGTTGTACCATTGTATAAAAATGGTCCGGCCACCCTACTTGTAGCATTGGTATTATTGCCACTGTTACCACTGAATGCTAGATCGTCGAGACTAGTTGTGCTATTCATATTGATATTGAAGCAATGTTCCTTATATGTGATACGTGAGTAGATTGTACCTTTGTGTACAATTCTATGGAGCAGTTGTATGGTTGCCAAGGAGAGGATTCTATCTTCAAATAAGTGTATTAAAATACAGTGCATCTCATTTCTTTTTTAACTTTTTTTTCTTTCCAATTTTACATACCTTTTTCTTGTAGGTAAACTAGATTTTAACACCTTTGTCCATACATTACCTAAATAAAGTAACCCTTTTCCAGGTTCCTTATCAGGTGTGACACAAGCCAGATAAGGGGTACACTGGTCTGTGTGACGTCACTGTTACTCCCAAGAACAAGTACTTATAATTACTATGATACTAGCAGCCTTGCAGTAGTTGCTGTAGCTAGAACTAAACTAGAAATGGATGCACAGGGCTTTTTCATTGACATGCTGTGTTGACCATGGCATTAGTGCAGCCTAAAGATTGCTTTGAAGTACCATATACCTGCATGATGAAGCATCCCGGCACTTATTTGGATGCCAGATTAGAGACGAGCGTTATGGGAGACAGACGTTAACTTAATGCCACTCAAAAAAGATTTCTTTTTTTGCCAATTTATATAAGAAAATTGATAAAAATGGACAAAAATTGTCATATTTGGCATCAAATTAAAATTAATAATGCCAGCCATGCAGTGGTATAGGAATAATTTTCTCCACTTTTAAAGATCAATTAATTCTTAACCAATAAATTGTAGATTTTGGTCACGAAAAATGTAAATTATCCTATACATTTTAGCCTGTGAGTAAAAGAAAAAAAAGGGAAAAAAGCCTCCCTCGTCAGATTTCTCAGACCTTTTCTTGGAGTGGCCTAAGATACATTTTTAGTGCAAATTTCAAACCCCCCCTGTGGAGTCACGTTTTGTCCACATGCTACAAAGTGTCCACACCCATTATCAAACTTTTTGTAGAAACTTTATTTATTTCTTCAGACAAGAAATTTGCAAGGTTTATTATTAGTTCTAGTACGTTCATTAACAGAGATATCATTGGATGACTGAATCTCCCAGCCTGGTGATACATAGTACATAATAGAATAAGATGTAGCCTACAATTATACCATAATAAACTGTAACTGATATTTCTTGTCTAGGTGGGTCCTAAAGTTGCCTGTATGGTGAACACATCCATGGAGCAAAGAAATTATAGTGCCTCTACATGGGTCCCCAGAATTCTGACCGTGTCGCCGTGTCAAATTTAAGCAAAAGGGCAGTGTCACCGTGTCGATTTTTAGGTATATAAAAACTTAGAGAGAAATCCCTGTGAGTCGATTTTTACCTCTGATTTTCCTGGGTCCGTCGATTTTTAAAATGGCCCAAAAGGGCTGTGTCGCCGTGTCGCCTGTGTCGTTTTTTACCCATGTAGAGGCACATTATACTCCAAATGAAAACACAATTCATTTTAACAGCACCAACTTGTGTCTTTCCTTGACCTGTGGACACCACACCTCCTCCCTCCTAACGCTGGCGCTTTTTCAAGACTGGCATTGATTAAAAACATGTTCGGTAAATGTGACTACACGGTACCCTATTTCAGTGTTGTGATGACCATTACATTACTGGAACATGCATGATTGTTGATATGTTATGTTAGTTCTGTATTAACCATGTGCATGACTTCAGACTGAAAGTTCCTCTATCAGATTTTTCCCATATTTCGATTCTACTGAAATGCGCCCCAAACAATGTTGCACTATCATAATTGGAGGATGGATGACAATCAAATATTATACGTAGGCAGTAACTTAGTGGGCAGCAAACCCAGTTTAACATTGGATCAACATTGACAAACACTCATCAATGTTGAATCAATGTCCTGTGCCCAATACAAAAAGCTCAGAATGGGGTCCAATGGGGACCAGCTATGGGATTTTAAGGTGCATTTACATTAAAATTTGAACTCAGAAAGTAGCATATCAGGTATAAATCTCACAATTAGGCCAAAAAAAAAGGTGTGTTTTCAGTAACATGGTCCTGGAGACATGACCCGGCCGGTCGGATTTTTTTTTTTTTTTTTGGGGGGGGGGGGGGGGGGCTTCCTCCCCTGAAGACCTGTGATTACCGTGTATTCCTGAGTATTTGATTAGAATTTTTTTTTCTTTTTTTTTTTTAATCCAGCAGGGGTGGTGCCCAGACCCCCAAGATTTCCCCTCTGGGTCCACCATTGTCTGATATTCCGGTTATCTATTTTTGGTGAAAATTGACTTTTCACTCTAAAATCGTTAATAATCGTCTGATTTACAGACTGAAATATGGCTAAAAAAATATATTAAAAAAAAAATCGCCATTTCTGCCTTGGTAGACCCGGTCGGGTGACTGGAAACAAACTTTTTTTGTTTTGGCCTTAGATCTAATATGATCTAAAGTATACTGAATAAGGTTAGATGTAGTTGGTAACAAAGAAAGTTTGGTCTTAGTGAATCTCCTGGTTATAGGAGGGTTAATTATCATTAGACATATATACTTTAATGATGATTGATTTGAAGCAGGAAATGCTGACTATACACATTCCCAGTGAGCAAAGAGCATTTATGAATGTTTTAAAGGTATTCAACACAATCTAGCTAAATTTAGATCGACCAACAATTTTCCTTAATGTCTCTTAGGGATATTAGCCTTATGCTTGTGGAACACAAAGAAAAGAAAAAAAGCATATGCTATGGGGGTTATTTGTCTTCTGGAGGGCATTCAGATTTGAGTGCATTACGTACTGGCCCTCATAAGAAAATCATATTTTTCTACTATTATCCACACAGAAAAAAATCTCCCAACAATTTCTTAATGAAAATGCAGGGATGCATTCTAATGATCATTAGGAACATGTTGAAAACAAGAAAACATGGGGTCACATGCAAAATGAAATTATCCTGAATTAATCAAAATAAAAACGAATCTATCAACTGTATGAGCCTATGAGCATGGCAAAAAGTAAAGAGAGTGATCAAGATATTTCAATGACAAGATATGGCACTTAAATGGTAGATAAAGGTAGATCATGACATTTAAGTATGAGAAATCTGCAAATATCATGGTTTCAGGCAGTTTCGTTTTCTGCCACAAGGTGCCGTAGGCGTAGATTGTGTTGTATACCTTTAAAACGTCAATAATGGGTTTAAAAATAAACGTTAGCGTATTGTAGTTAACGTTTCCTCTTGGTTTGGGAAAAATCTTGGCTTAAAAAGACGTTAAAAACGTTTCTGTTGGTTCCGGAACACCACCCCCCCCCCCCGTCCCCAGCCAGCAGGGGTCGAAATTTGTATTTAAAAAAAAAAAACATTTGAAAACAAATAATAATATTAATAAAAAATAAATAAAAAATACAAAAATGAAATAAAATCCAATACTGGAAGGAGGGCCAGATACGCCGGCTAGGGCCACACTCTGCTGACTATAAAGTCTGTATGGAATTCTCTACTCAAGTGATTCTCTGGTTTTATCAGTTGATTATGCGCTTATATTCAGATGGAATGCAAAATGTCATTGAATAAAGCTATCTGTGTGTGCTCTGCCGACTGACACCACATCCCGCACCCGGGCCTGCATCAGTGCAGTGTGGCCCCTCGGGAACACGCAGTCAGGGCTGGGCATGTTGTGATATGCTGGAGCAAACCTAGGAATCTTTGGAGCAAAGTATTTTATACGGATCCACATTGACTAGATGTGTGTGTGGTGGGGGACCCCCCCAAAAAAAAAAAAAAAAAAAAAAAAAAAAACAACAACCTTGAGGTGAATTTCGGGTGTGTAATAAAAAATAATTTCGATTTCTGTCTTTAGTGTGGTGTGCTCTTAGGGGTTTGTCACTTTCAGGGCACATTGCTAATATGAATTCTGCCTTTAAATTTACAAGTACATTCTGTTTTGGGCACATTCCTCCCAGAAAATAACTTTAGAATGGTGCATTCTGAGAATTTGCTGGCATATTGCTCTTAGAAAATTTTTAAATTCTACATTTAGATTAGTGTTTTCTAAGATTTGGAACTTCTACCTTTTAGATCGATATTTTAATGATTGTTCCAGGAAAATCTAGGAATTTCACAATGTATTCTGATCATTTGGAAGGCTGTTGCTCCAGGAAGATTTTGAAAATCTACCTTTAGATTGGTGCATTTTGTGGTGTTTTGGGGGCATATTGGTCCTGGAGAAATTTATAATTCTATCTGTAGGTTGGTATATATGGAGAGGGTTGTGAGACTATGTTCCAAGAAATTCAAGAAAATTTACTTCTAGATTGGTGTATAGTTTCTGGGCATGTTGCACCAAGAATATGGGCATTTTACTCTCAGATTGGTACATTCTATGGGCATATTGGTCTGGGAAAATTTTGAAATTCCACCTTGAGATTGGTGTACTCTGAGGGGTTTGTGAGTGTAATAAATCCAAGAAAAAAATTAAAAAAATGGTTAGAAGGGTGTTTGCTGAGGGGTTTAGGGGGAGTATTGCACTGGGAACACTGGGAGAGGAAATCTATTGAAAATAGTCCTAACTTTGGTTCTAATTGGAATATTCACAAAATTCTTTCAGCTTTAAATAGCCCAGATCCCTCCTGATGTCCCTGTCGCATTTTCTAAGACCCCTGTCGCACATTTTTTGCGACATTGCGACAGCTGCCCAGCCCTGCGCAGAGTGGAGGTCGGTTTGGTGGCGCGAAAAGACACAGCAGCGTCCCTGTTGCGTCTCCTGGAGCATGTTCACTCTCCAAGCAGATGTTCTCGTGCGGCTGCCTCTCTTTATCAACCAATTCAATTTCAATTTCAATTTCAATTCAATTTTTGTTTATTCACATCCTCTTGCGAGGTAAAGGAAAGAAAATAAGATAGAAAATCAGATTCAGCCGATAGTTACAATGGCATCACTGATGTACAAATTTATGGTACAGAGTTATGAGGTTTACAATACACTCTCTGTTATGCGTAGATCTATATAATGCACACTAAGAGTTTGCGAACTCTATATTTGACTAGGTAAAATTAACAATACTGGCAAGTTAGGAGCCGTAGAACGTTCCACCTTTTGATCAGGTAGAGTAGGCCAGGTACATTTGGCAGCACCAATAAATATATAGAGATTCTCTGTCTTTTTTCAGCACCAATGAGCACCAGGTTGACTAGTAAAGGTGCGAAGACAGTGTCACCGTGTGGTTTAATGAAACAAAGAGAGAATAATTAAGAGATAATAGCACCACTCTTATTAATTAATTAACCAATTAACCAGGATTGGCAGAGCTTTAATTTAATGCAGTTTTCTTATGCTTAGATCTTTTAATCTTGGACTTGTCCTTTTTCGCAAGTGGTAACCTTTTTGTGGGTTTGAATTTTTCCATAATTGTAGCACAAAATTTTGATAGGTTAATTAGGACAATTGGGTCTTTGTTATTGAAGAGATTAGCCATGGTTACAGTGCTTGGGCGGGATGGTATATTGTTGGCGAGGAGAATCGATCGGTCATGATCGAAGGCACTGCAGTGAAAGATGTAATGAAATTCATCTCCTATGTCACCACTCTTACATAAGGGGCACTTTCTCTCTGAGTACTCAACTCTGCTATACCTTCCCGTGATGACTGGGAGACTGTGGTTCCCACACCTGAATCTGCTCAGGCATGTTCTATTTTTGGCATTAAGATTGACTAGATATGTGTCAAGGTTTAGCTCATTTTTAAATATCCTGTAGTTATAACAGTGGCCAGAGTCCATAACAGTACTGTGCCAATCCTGGTGTTCTATGTCAGTGAGCCTTCTTTTCACTGTAGCTTTTATGAAGCTTTGTGATGTATTTATGGCTTCATCACCAAAAAGATTGCCAAGCCCACTTTGGTTTAGACAATCCTGTACATGTGCAAGCCAGGGCGACTGAAAGTCATCAATTATTTGCCTATCCTGCACAATTCTATAAATGATGTGGGAAATTTTGCTTGTTTTACCAGAAACAATTCTATGCCAGAAACTGACCATCCTTTGTTTGACAATGCAGCTTAGCTTAAGTCGTCCCAGTTCTCCCAGTGTCATACAATTTGCTGTGCGTGCATTCAGCTTTAGGACAAATTTACAGAAATAGCTCTGGACTCTTTCAATTTCACGTAGGTCTGAAAAACCCCATACCTCACAGCCGTATAGTAATATTGGTACAATACATGCATCAAAAAGATGGCACTGGATATCAACTGGGAGCTGCAGTTTCCGTGCCTTTGATAATAAGCTGAAGAGGGCTCTTTTAGCTTGTGTGACCTGTTTTTTTATGGCTTGGGTAAACTTGCCGTTATAATTAAACTCTATTCCCAGATATGTATAACTGTATTGCACTTCCAGTGGTTCACTCTGGTACAGTAACTCTGGTAGCTTCTTTACCTTGCCACGTGAGAATATTACTACCTTTGTTTTCGAAGTATTCACAGTAAGCTTCCAGTCATGGCAGTACTGCTCCAAAACGTGTAGCATGTTCTGTAGGTCTTCAGTAGACTCGCTAAGTAGGATTGTATCATCAGCATACAGTAAGATATACAACTTTAGAAGTACTTGAGATTCAGGGTCAGTGCCTAGCGAACTAACACCTTTACAATGGTTTTCAAAATGACTTTCTAGGTCGTTCAGGTATATGGCAAAAAGCAGTGGGGAGAGGTTCTCCCCTTGCCTCACCCCTACGTTGCAACTAAAATAATCTGATAGGCAACTGTCAACACGTATACAAGACTTTGCTGCCCGATACATACTTTTTATAACGTTCAGCACCTTACCATTGACATTAGATTTGAGCATTTTTACCCACAATGAGGACCTATCCACAGTATCAAATGCCTTTTTATAGTCTACAAAGGCACAATATAGTCTCTTTTTCTGTGAGAGGAATAGTTCAATAATACAATGTAGGTTAAAAACATGATCGAGTGTGGAATAACCTTCCCTAAATCCTGCTTGTTCTTCTCCTAGTAGATTGTTATATTCTAAGTAAGTGCCTAGCCGTATGTTTAATATCCTTGTAAACAATTTCCCCATACAGCTAAGTAGGGTTATACCTCTATAATTGTCTGGACTATTAATATCACCTTTATTTTTATATATTGGTACTATAACACCAACCGACCAGCTTTCTGGGACAATGCCTGTATCTAACACAAGGTTAAAAAATGTACTGATGATAGCTAAAAGATCAGGAGGACTGTTTTTTATGAACTCATTGATGATGGAGTCGCTTCCTGCAGCCTTGCCATTTTTTAGCTTTTTAACCACTTCCTCAATTTCAGTGACTGTTATTGGTTGGTTAAATGGCAGGTTACTGGTATCATGTGATGGGGTCCCCTGGTCAGAGCATAGATTCCCTTGGTCGGTGCCTACGTGCTCAGGCGACGTGTTCAGAACAGTATTTAGAGTTTCAAAATGGGACCTGAAGGCGTCCAGGGAAACCTGGCCGGTTTTACTTTTGGTCCCATGTGCATTATTTAAGATTTTCCAGTAGTCTTTAGGATTTGTACTTTTTAAGTTACGTAAATTCTCATTTAGTTTCTTGTTATAGTCCAACATCGCTGATTTTAAAGTTGCCTTATATGCCTTACTGGATCTTTTCAATAGCAATTTGTCTGACTCACTTTGACTTCTCACGAATCTGTTCTTAGCACTAAATACCTCTTTCCGAGCATGTTCACACCTTTCGCTAAACCAGGGTTTTCTCGGGGACACACGCTTTCTGAAATTATTAGTGTCATCCTTGGCATTGCGATGCACAGGCTTGATAACACCAGCATGTTTACCACATTCTGTATATATCTCTGAGAACAAATTTGATATATGGTCTATGTCCTTCTGTGCTACGCAGGTACCACGGTCCCGGGTGTTGGCAATTAGTGTTCTAATCTTTTGCCTATCACAAGAGTTAAGGGCCTCTTTAAATTTGGATGTCTTACTGGTCTCCCAATAAACTCTGGTGGGTGGTACCTGCATGTCACAGGGTTCGGGATCACTCTGATGATCGGAAGCCTTATTAGATGGAGCCACGGTGGACAATTCCAATATTATAGGTGAATGCACATCCGATAGGCAGGGATCAAATGTGTCAACATGAAAACTATTAATTAAGGGAAACAGTGATGCAGATGCAATGGCATAATCTATAATGCTAGTTCCTTTACAAGTAAACTCAGCGGACTTTTTCCCAAATCTGCCATTAGCAATTAGGAAGCCTGCACTAATACATAGTTCGATTAGTTTCTTCCCATTTGAGTCTAACTTCTTATCAGTGTACACCCTATTCACTTCTATACCAAGTTTTCTTATTGCAGTTTCGTCTAGGTAAAGTTCATCTGCTACATCTTCTAACCCTGTTGCATGAGCGACATGCTCACATGGCTCTATGAAGTCTTGTGTTTTTCCGGTCCTTGCATTGAAGTCCCCTATAAGACAGATCTCGCTGTCCGGGTAAAGGCTTTGCATACAGATTAGGTCAGTCTGTATGTTTTCAAACTCATTACCTGTACTATAGGGGGAATCAGACGGGGGGATGTAGACTGTGCCCAGTATCAGGCCTTGACCTATGATTTCGGGGTCTAAACGCAACCACTGCACATATTCGTTTTCACTAGGCGTAAGGACTTTCACATGTTGTGCTAAGTCACCTTTTATAAGTGTGGCTATGCCCCCCGATTTCCTCGAGAACTTTTGTCTGTGGTGGTAAAATGGAGTAAAGCCTTCCACTTTTATATTTGATTCATCTAGAGCGTCCAGTTTTGTCTCAGACAAGCTAATAATATCGAAGTTATCATAGATATAGTCCTCCAATATTGAATAATTCAGCTTTGAGACGAGGCCACATACGTTCAGTCCTAAGATTCGCAGGCTTTTGACTTGGGCCTGGTCTTCGGCATTTGCTGTGGACAATGGTCGTGACTCCTCAGGTGTAGAGAGGTCTTTTCCTAGTTTGGGCGCTCTGTTGAGGTCTTCTGTATTTAATATTTTAGGGCAAGTACTGTGTCCATGGGGAGATGTTAACGGTATAACATCATCGGAGCTTGCCCCCATGGACTCTGATCCCATGCTCTGGGCACCATCGTCTGCCAGCTGGGGTGGTGTGGTTGGAGCCCTACATTATAGACCATTCCAGAATGCATTGGGGTGCTTGTTGGCATTTGAGCAAAGCTGTGCGGCATTTGAGCAAAGCTATGTGGCATTTGGGGATATGGGTGATGACCATAGCTTTGGGGTGGTGCATATGGTACGGCCTGTGCAAATCTAGACATGCCCGCCTGTTGATCTCCGTATGCAGGGCTGCCATGAAACTCAGCTTGACCTTGCACAGGTAACTTTGAGTTAATACCCTTTTCTTGCAGGCATTGAAGAGTTGCTGCAATCAAGGTGTGTAGCTCAGGACTTTTGGAGTGCATCTCTTGGTCCTTGGGTGGATGTGGGGAGGACCTGCGGTTTTGCTTGGTCCTTTTTCCCTTGTTCCGCGTCAATCTTGGCGACCCTTCTAATACAGCATCTATACTTGGGTGATTCTCTCTGCTGTCCAGCTTGGAGAACTTATTCTGCACTGGGACCTGTCCCCAGTCGTTAGCCCTCTGCTGCCTATGCGCGGGTTGTGCACCTTGCTGTTCCTTCGGTTGTTGTTTTTTTCTCTGCTGCCTGGGGACCGTCCAGCTGTCTGTTACTGTGTCAGAGTGCTGGTTTCCTCCAGGAGCTTTCACACTAGGGTCGGTAGGTGTTGGTGTTGGTGTTACCGGTGTCCCCTGTCTCTCCCCAGCAATCACTAGCTTCAGGTTGGCTGCTATCTGCTTCAGTCCTGATTCTCGTAGATGTAGCTTGTCCTTCTGTAGGACGCTAGGGAGATACTTGAATGTGGGGTTGTGGTCCACATAGCAGGTCGTCTCGGACTGCAATGACTCTAAGAAGACATTGACCTTGCCAATACGGTCATTGAGTTGGGGGTTGTCAAACCTACGAACTATTCCAGATAGGATCACCTTTGATCCTTCGCAATAGAACCCAATATCCTTTATCAGGGACTGAAACTCAGCTTTTATGTCATTAAAGGATCCATTCTCAATGTTGTTTGTTCCGCAGTGAATTATAACATACTGCGGCTTACTTCCAGGGAGCACATCTCCGATGCGGCGCTGCACATCTTTGATCGTCCCACCAGAGGTGACATCAACGACCACACTTTCGTCGCTCATAAACCAGCTGAGTGGACCATTACTCGAGCCGGCTCGCCGTCGCTGAGGCTTGCCGTACTTGGGGACTTTGCATTAGCTCAGGCTCTGGCGTAGTAATCTCTTGTATCCGACCGCACCACCTCCCAATAATAGTGCTATAGCCCTATATGATATAGTACAATGTTTACTTCACATTTCTTTTACACCTTTTACAATTTTATCTGTTATTATACCTTGTATTAATGACTCAACAATATGGAACTTATGAAGGGTTAAACCTAGTGGCACTAACATCTAATTCAGTCCAACCTAGTGTCTGGTCTGGTGGCTCTTAGTCAGTACTCTGAGAGAGTACTCGTTGCACTGCGTCCCAGACGTCTGCTGAGCCCGGGTGAAGTTGCGAGTGCAGGTGCGGGGGCGGGAGCAGGTGTTACGCCCCCCCCCCACCCAAGAGGGGTCCAAATTTTTTAACCCCCCCCCCCTGGTCAAGGGGTCAAAATTTGTTATCCCCCCCCCCCCTCAGAATAAATCGACATGCGACATGAGGCCTATATTATAACCTCTCTAGGCCTATGTGGTAGAGTAGTCTCAGAGTATCATGAAGGGAGTAGTATATGCTCAGAGTATCCGTTGGCCTATAGTCTATAGCCTATGGTATAGAGTAGTCTCAGAGTACCATGAAGGGAGTAGTATGTTCAGAGTACCTCTAGGGCTATAGTCTATGTGGTAGAGTAGTCTCAGAGTACCATGAAGGGAGTAGTGTGCTCAGAGTACCCCAAGGCCTATAGTCTAAAGCCTATGGTATAGAGTAGTCTCAGAGTACCATGGAGGGAGTAGTATGCTCAGAGTACCTCAAGGCCTATAGTCCCCGGGGGGGCACTTAGTATATTTTGTATACACATGTGTGCGGCTGGGAAGGGTAGGCCTACTTTTTCTTCAAAATCGCCCGAACAAGTGTCCACTTTTCAAAGAAAAATCGCCCTAACAAGGGTCCACTTTCATGAAAATCGCCCTAACAAGGGTCTACTTTTCACAAAAATGTCTGGATTTTCGCCAAGATTTGCCCGTTTTCACAAAAAATGTCGCAGTTTTCAACAAAATTCTTCGCAAGAGGGTAATTTTTTCAGCACATTTACACAAACACGGGTTATTCTATTGTTTTTTTTACCGAAACCTAGGCACTTTTGGTCGAAAATGCCCTAACAAGGGTAACTTTTTGGCATCAAAATCTACCTTTTATCGCTTTTTTCACCGAAACCTAGGCACTTTTGACCGAAAATGCCCTAACAAGGGTAACTTTTTGGCATCAAAATCGCCCTAACAAGGGTAAGGGTTGTCAGAGGTCCAGCCGCACACCCCTGTCAAAAAAAATTCAAGTGCCCCCCCCCCGGGCTATAGTCTATAACCTATGTGGTGGAGAAGTCTCAGTACCATGAGGGAGTAGTATTCTAGGCCTATAGTCTATAGCCTATGGTGTAGAGTAGTCTCAGAGTACCATGAAGGGAGTAGTATGCTCAGAGTACCTCTAGGCCTATAGTCTATAATGGCCTTAGACCCCTAAATTCGACATGGCGACATGGGCATTTCTTAGATTCGACATGCGACATGAGGCCTAGTGACATGGGACATGAGGCTTAAAAAGATAGTGACATGGGACATGGACAGTTCTTAAAATCGACATAGGACATGAGCATTTTTAAGCGACATAGACATGCGACATGGCCATTTCTTAAAATTGACATGCGACATGGGGACCCCCCCATCAAGGGCCCCTCTATAGCCTATGGTGTAAAGTAGTTTCAGAGTACCGGTACCATGGAGGGAGTAGTATGCTCAGAGTACCTCGAGGCCTATAACCTCTGAAGGCCTATGTGGTAGAGTAGTCTCAGAGTACCATGGAGGTAGTAGTATGCTCAGAGTACCTCTAGACCTATAGTCTATAACTTATGTGGTGGAGTAGTCTCAGATTACCATGAGGGAGTAGTATGCTCAGAGTACCCGAAGGCCTATAGTCTATAGCCTATGGTATAGAGTAGTCTCAGAGTACCACGAAGGGAGTAGTATGCCCAGAGTACCTCTAGGGCTATAGTTGTGGTGTATGTGGGATCCTCGTCGCCAATTATGTGGTGTATGTGGGAAGAAATTCAGTGATAAAGAAAAGGAGAGACTAAGGCAAGTCTAACTTCTTCTGCAGGGTAGGCACAACTGACCTAGTTTGCCGCGCTTTTATTGACTTCCGGTTTCGTATGGTATCACAATGCTATTTCCAATATATGTTACAATAGTCTATGTGGTAGCCTAGTCTCAGAGTACCATGAAGGGAGTAGTATGCTCAGAGTACCTCTAGGCCTATAGTCTATAACCTATGTGGTGGAGTAGCCTCAGAGTACCATGAGGGAGTAGTATGCTCAGAGTACTTTGAGGCCTATAACCTCTCTAGGCCTATGTGGTAGAGTAGTCTCAGAGTACCATGAAGGGAGTAGTATATGCTCAGAGTACACCAAGGCCTATAGTCTATAGCCTATGGTGTAGAGTAGTCTCAGAGTACCATGAAGGGAGTAGTATGCTCAGAGTACCTCTAGGGCTATAGTCTATGTGGTAGAGTAGTCTCAGAGTACCATGAAGGGAGTAGTATGCTCAGAGTACCTCTAGGCCTATAGTCTATAGCCTATGGTGTAGAGTAGTCTCAGAGTACCATGAGGGAGTAGTATGCTCAGAGTACCTCGTGGCCTATAACCTCTCTAGGCCTATAGTATAGAGTAGTCTCAGAGTACCATGAAGGGAGTAGTATGCTCAGAGTACCTCTAGGCCTATAGTCTATAGCCTATGGTATAGAGTAGTCTCAGAGTACCATGAGGGAGTAGTATGCTCAGAGTACCACGAGGCCTATAACCTCTCTAGGCCTATGGTGTAGAGTAGTCTCAGAGTACCATGAAGGGAGTAGTATGCTCAGAGTACCTCTATAGTCTATGGTATAGAGTAGTCTACACTAGGGACCCTTCTGTACCTGAGGTAGACAGGCAGAGTTCTTCTTTACCTGAGGTAGGCAGGCCGAGTCCTTCTGTACCTGAGGTAGACAGGCAGAGTTCTTCTTTACCTGAGGACATATGCCTACATAGGCTATAGGCCTAGAGGTACTCTATACAGAGGCTATAGGCCTAGAGGTACTCTGAGCATACTACTCTCTCCCAAGGTACTCTGAGACTACCACTCTGAGACTACTCCACCACATAGGCTATAGACTATAGGCCTAGAGGTACTCTGAGCATACCACTCCCTACATGGTACTCTGAGACTTCTCTATCACTTAGGCCTACAAAGGCTATAGGCCTAGAGGTACTCTGAGCATACTACAGAGGCTATAGGCCTAGAGGTACTCTGAGTATACTACTCCCTCCATGGTACAACGAGACTACTCCACATAGACTATAGGCCTAGAGGTACTCTGAGCATACCACTCCCTCCATGGTACTCTGAGACTTCTCTATCACTTAGGCCTACAAAGGCTATAGGCTTAGAGGTACTCTGAGCATACTACTCCCTCCATGGTACTCTGAGACTACTCCACAAAGGCTATAGGCCTAGAGGTACTCTGAGCATACTACTCCCTCCATGGTACTCTGAGACTACTCTACCATATAGGCCTACAGAGGCTATAGGCCTAGGGGTACTCTGAGCATACTACTCTCTCCCATGGTACTCTGAGACTACTCTACCACTATGATACTACTCCACCACATAGGCTATAGACTATAGGCCTAGAGGTACTCTGAGCATACTACTCTCTCCCATGGTACTCTGAGACTACTCTACCACTATGATACTACTCCACCACATAGGCTATAGACTATAGGCCTAGAGGTACTCTGAGCATACCACTCCCTCCATGGTACTCTGAGACTTGTCTATCACTTAGGTCTACAAAGGCTATCGGCCTAGAGGTATTCTATACTACTCCCTCCATAGTACTCTGAGACTACTCCACTACATAGGCCTACAGAGGCTATAGGCCTAGAGGTACTCTGAGCATACTACTCCCTCCAAGATGTCTGAGTGCGAGGGGCAGCTTTATCATCTAGTCTAAAGCATTTACATAGCTTCACACTGTCAACATATAGACCCTTCACTAACTTAAAGCCTCACATTATCTCATGATTCAATGAATTTACCCCTCTAAAGTAATAGGCGCCGGGCCTTGAATAGGCGCTGGGCCTTGAATAGGCGCCTCCCTTGAAAAGGCGCCGGGGGTAAAGGGGAGTTGAAAATAATAGGCGCCGGGGCCCCAAAACGCGACATTACGGTAGTACTACTCTCTCCCAAGGTACTCTGAGACTACCACTCTGAGACTACTCCACCACATAGGCTATAGACTATAGGCATAGAGGTACTCTGAGCATACTACTCCCTCCATGGTACTCTGAGACTACTCCACATAGACTATAGGCCTAGAGGTACTCTGAGCATACTACTCCTCCCATGGTACTCTGAGACTACTCCACCATATAGGCTATAGACTATAGGCATAGAGGTACTCTGAGCATACTACTCCCTCCATGGTACTCTGAGACTACTCCACATAGACTATAGGCCTAGAGGTACTCTGAGCATACCACTCCCTACATGGTACTCTGAGACTTCTCTATCACATAGGCTTACAGAGGTTATAGGCCTCAAGGTACTCTGAGCATACTACTCCTTCCATGGTACTCTGAAAGTACTCTACACCATAGGCTATAGACTATAGGCCTAGAGGTACTCTGAGCATACTATTCTCTCTGTGGTACACTAAGACTACTCTACCACATAGGCTTCCAGAGGCTATACCCAGTGGGCACAAAATTCAGTTCAATGTTGAATCAACGTTGAAACATCATTGAATCAACATTGTCAACCAGTTTTCAATGTTGATTCAATGTTCTGTGCCCACTGGGTATAGGCCTAGAAGTATTCTGAGCATACTACTGCCGCCTTGGTACTCTGAGACTACTCTACCACATAGGCCTACAGAGGTTATAGGCCTTGAGGTACTCTGAGCATACTACTCTCTCTGTGGTACTCTGAGACTACTGTACCACATAGGCCTACAGAGGCTATAGGCCTAGAGGTACTCTGAGCATACTACTCCCTCCATGGTACTCTGAGACTACTCTGTGCCTCTACATGGGGTAAAATTCGACACGTGCGACACAGCGACACGGCACTTTTAACAAACGACACGGGCGACACAGCACTTTTAAAAATCGACGGACACAGACATCTTTATAAGGGAGTGATCATATTTTAACAACAGGGGGGGGGTGGTGGGTTTCCGTGCGGAGCGGGCGAAATTTTTTACCCCCCCCCCGGTCAAGGGGTCAAAATTTTTTACCCCCCCCCCCCTAAGGGTCGAAAATCGGCTCGCGCGCGGGCCCTTTGAAGCATAGTAAACGCGCGGGCTTTTTGGCTCAAAACAGGTTAAATTTTTTTGCCCCACCCCCAAGAGGGGTCCAAATTTTTTTGCCCCCCCCGGTTGAGGGGTGCAAATTTTTTTGCCCCCCCCCCCAAACCCACCACCCCCCCCCTGTTGATAATAAATGATCACTCCCTAAGACCCCAGTATATTCTATATATATATAAATCGACACACGACACAGACCTTTTTGCTTAAAATTGACACGGCGACACGGCCAAAACTGGGGGTACCCATGTAGAGGCACTACTCTACCACATAGGTAAGGGAGTGCTCTTTTTTTAACAACAGGGGGGGGGGTGGTGGATTTTGGGAGGGGGTAAAAAATTTGGACCCCGTGATCGGGGGGAGGGTAAAAAATTTAGATCCCTCTTGGGGGAGGGGTCAAAAAAATTCAACCTGTTTTGAGGGAAAAAGCCTGCGCGTTACTATGCTACAAAGGGGCGCGAACGCGCACAATTTTCGGCCAGCCGGGGTGGGGGGTAAAAAATGTTGACCCCTCTAGGGGGGGGGTGAAAAAATTGTGTGCGATCCGCGCGAAATCTCACCGCCCCCCCCCCCCCTGTTGTTAAAAAATGAGCACTCCCTAATAGACCTAGAGGTACTCTGAGCATACTACTATCCACTACTCCCTCCATGGTACTCAGAGACTACTGTAGGCTACCAATTAAAGAGGGGTCAGCATATTTTTACCCCCGCCCCCCCCTTCCGGAGGGGTCGAAAATTATTACGCCCCCCCCCTCAAAGACCAAGGAGGATAAGCGTATACTAGTTATTCATTCCTCTCTGCCCCGAGGCCTTATAATAAATGAACACAGTCTCCCTGCTTAACACAGAAGTAGCCTACCGGGTGCAGTATTCCAGGGGCGGCGGAACCACGGGGGCCAGGGGGGCCACGGCCCCCCCAACTTTCAGGTTAGGGGGGCCAGAATATGTTTTGGCCCCCCCAACATTTTGCCCGGTCTAGGAAATTTATTCTTGCTGATTTTCTCCATTTCATCATGTTATTAACTTACCTCAAAGACCCTGTGCAAGGCTATGTATTGTAGGAGCCTAAATGTTCCATCAACAGTCAGATTGCAATCCATGTGTAAGGGTCCTGGTGGAGGGGGGGGGGTAATTGTAGGCCTATATAGGGCCTACTCTAATACAGTAGAAAGTGCCGTGTACAAAGCTAATTGAAAATGATACATTCCCTTTTATAGGGCTATATTTATTTAATTGAAAATCAGAATAGCAATTATTGACACCTCCCCCATAAAACGCAATAGAATGGACCCTTTCTCTTTGAGATTTTCAAAAATTCCTGGGGGGAACATGCCCCCAGACCCCCTGCTATTTTTACCACTAATTCTTCCGGATATTTAGGTTGTCATTTTAATTTGACATACTGCCACTTATTTCACCCCCCCCCCCCCATCCACCCAATATTTTGCATGAAACATTCACCCACATCATATTTTCGCGCATCAGAGAATAAGCGAAAATCTATATGGTTGGGCCTTTGGCCCCCCCAACTTTCAGTATGTTCCGCCGCCCCTGGTATTCTCAGAGTACTGTCAGCGTCAACCCCCCCCCCCCCCCGCCTCCCCTCGTTTATAAATAATGCCTCTGCCCCAGGGAGGACAATAATAATAACCAAACACACAACGAGTGGGCATATCACAGCCTCAAGGTGTCACAGTACTAATCCGCCCAGGAAACCTAGGACAGCCAAATAGTCCCTACTAAAAACGGAATTCTAGTGGATATAATCAGTGCTAGGAGACCTTATTTTTGACTGGGAGTAATAATAGGCATACCAGAAGATGGGCAATGCTTGGTTTAAAAAAAGTTTTAAAAAGGTTTTGGTATCCATGGTAACCAAGGGGTTACGCTTTGAGGTCAAAGTCAAGGTCACAGGTCGGTGCGGCACTTGAAAAATTGATCATATTCAGACTATGCTTTTTCCATGGCAACTAGCGCAAAATCTAATCTGACTCCCCTATTGACGGACATTTTTAAAGGATCGGAAATGACGTCAGCTTTTGTTTAAGGCGTCATTTATGAACGCCATCAAATTTTGAACCACATTTGGAGCCACTTGATAGTGAAAAAGAGGAAAATATTAGAACATCACTGTGCCAATTAGTACCGTGACACCTTAATAAGGCCAAATGGGTGGGTTTTAGACCCGTTTTTGATGTTTTATGAAGGATTTAGCTGTTTTTCTCTGAATTTCTTGCCTTGATATGGATAGAAGGGGTATTGATGCCACTAATTTTACCATAGATCATTTGTTTCATTAAACATTCACTTCCAAAAGAGACAATTTGGGCCCGGAGTGAGGTTGGGGCTGCTTGGCACAGAAATTGATGTCGAGGCATTTTTTACAATTTTGACTTCAGAGGCCCTAAAAATAGTCATAAATAGCATGAATAATGTTCGCCCGATTCAAAAAAGTTGGGAATATCCCTTGGAAATATGATTCAAGAGATTTTGTTGAATTTTTAATTGTGTTGTTAAGGGTTGTCAAGGTGAACTTATGACATATGTACCGGAAAATCCCTCATTTTCATCCAAAAAGTGCAAATTTGGGCCTAAATCTCATGACATTGGCCCCATATTGATTGTTTTTGTGCTCTCAGGATTGAGATGGGGCCTTAACCACATGTAGAATATTGTTGCCAGTGTTTTGGGGCATCTGGTCAGTGTAGTCCGATATATCTTAGTCAGATTTAGTTTTTCACTAGAGGTCACAGAATAGAGGTAGCTGTTTTTACATCAAAAACTGCAAAAAATAGCCTTAAAGGCACCCCTTAGACATACTTTAAAGGGCTCTGTGGTCAAAAATAGATACATTTTTCATAAAATGACTTCAAATTCATGTTAGGGGAGGAAATATCTTTATTTTGTGGCAAAAGTGAAACTTTTTTGGGAAAGCCCCCATACCTATTAATAAGGCCAAATGGGTGGGTTTTAGACCCGTTTTTGATGTTTTATGAAGGATTTAGCTGTTTTTCTCTGAATTTCTTGCCTTGATATGGATAGAAGGGGTATTGATGCCACTAATTTTACCATAGATCATTTGTTTCATTAAACATTCACTTCCAAAAGAGACAATTTGGGCCCGGAGTGAGGTTGGGGCTGCTTGGCACAGAAATTGATGTCGAGGCATTTTTTACAATTTTGACTTCAGAGGCCCTAAAAATAGTCATAAATAGCATGAATAATGTTCGCCCGATTCAAAAAAGTTGGGAATATCCCTTGGAAATATGATTCAAGAGATTTTGTTGAATTTTTAATTGTGTTGTTAAGGGTTGTCAAGGTGAACTTATGACATATGTACCGGAAAATCCCTCATTTTCATCCAAAAAGTGCAAATTTGGGCCTAAATCTCATGACATTGGCCCCATATTGATTGTTTTTGTGCTCTCAGGATTGAGATGGGGCCTTAACCACATGTAGAATATTGTTGCCAGTGTTTTGGGGCATCTGGTCAGTGTAGTCCGATATATCTTAGTCAGATTTAGTTTTTCACTAGAGGTCACAGAATAGAGGTAGCTGTTTTTACATCAAAAACTGCAAAAAATAGCCTTAAAGGCACCCCTTAGACATACTTTAAAGGGCTCTGTGGTCAAAAATAGATACATTTTTCATAAAATGACTTCAAATTCATGTTAGGGGAGGAAATATCTTTATTTTGTGGCAAAAGTGAAACTTTTTTGGGAAAGCCCCCATACCTATTAATAAGGCCAAATGGGTGGGTTTTAGACCCGTTTTTGATGTTTTATGAAGGATTTAGCTGTTTTTCTCTGAATTTCTTGCCTTGATATGGATAGAAGGGGTATTGATGCCACTAATTTTACCATAGATCATTTGTTTCATTAAACATTCACTTCCAAAAGAGACAATTTGGGCCCGGAGTGAGGTTGGGGCTGCTTGGCACAGAAATTGATGTCGAGGCATTTTTTACAATTTTGACTTCAGAGGCCCTAAAAATAGTCATAAATAGCATGAATAATGTTCGCCCGATTCAAAAAAGTTGGGAATATCCCTTGGAAATATGATTCAAGAGATTTTGTTGAATTTTTAATTGTGTTGTTAAGGGTTGTCAAGGTGAACTTATGACATATGTACCGGAAAATCCCTCATTTTCATCCAAAAAGTGCAAATTTGGGCCTAAATCTCATGACATTGGCCCCATATTGATTGTTTTTGTGCTCTCAGGATTGAGATGGGGCCTTAACCACATGTAGAATATTGTTGCCAGTGTTTTGGGGCATCTGGTCAGTGTAGTCCGATATATCTTAGTCAGATTTAGTTTTTCACTAGAGGTCACAGAATAGAGGTAGCTGTTTTTACATCAAAAACTGCAAAAAATAGCCTTAAAGGCACCCCTTAGACATACTTTAAAGGGCTCTGTGGTCAAAAATAGATACATTTTTCATAAAATGACTTCAAATTCATGTTAGGGGAGGAAATATCTTTATTTTGTGGCAAAAGTGAAACTTTTTTGGGAAAGCCCCCATACCTATTAATAAGGCCAAATGGGTGGGTTTTAGACCCGTTTTTGATGTTTTATGAAGGATTTAGCTGTTTTTCTCTGAATTTCTTGCCTTGATATGGATAGAAGGGGTATTGATGCCACTAATTTTACCATAGATCATTTGTTTCATTAAACATTCACTTCCAAAAGAGACAATTTGGGCCCGGAGTGAGGTTGGGGCTGCTTGGCACAGAAATTGATGTCGAGGCATTTTTTACAATTTTGACTTCAGAGGCCCTAAAAATAGTCATAAATAGCATGAATAATGTTCGCCCGATTCAAAAAAGTTGGGAATATCCCTTGGAAATATGATTCAAGAGATTTTGTTGAATTTTTAATTGTGTTGTTAAGGGTTGTCAAGGTGAACTTATGACATATGTACCGGAAAATCCCTCATTTTCATCCAAAAAGTGCAAATTTGGGCCTAAATCTCATGACATTGGCCCCATATTGATTGTTTTTGTGCTCTCAGGATTGAGATGGGGCCTTAACCACATGTAGAATATTGTTGCCAGTGTTTTGGGGCATCTGGTCAGTGTAGTCCGATATATCTTAGTCAGATTTAGTTTTTCACTAGAGGTCACAGAATAGAGGTAGCTGTTTTTACATCAAAAACTGCAAAAAATAGCCTTAAAGGCACCCCTTAGACATACTTTAAAGGGCTCTGTGGTCAAAAATAGATACATTTTTCATAAAATGACTTCAAATTCATGTTAGGGGAGGAAATATCTTTATTTTGTGGCAAAAGTGAAACTTTTTTGGGAAAGCCCCCATACCTATTAAGGTGTCACAGTACTAATCCGCCCAGGAAACCTAGGACAGCCAAATAGTCCCTACTAAAAACGGAATTCTAGTGGATATAATCAGTGCTAGGAGACCTTATTTTTGACTGGGAGTAATAATAGGCATACCAGAAGATGGGCAATGCTTGGTTTAAAAAAAGTTTTAAAAAGGTTTTGGTATCCATGGTAACCAAGGGGTTACGCTTTGAGGTCAAAGTCAAGGTCACAGGTCGTTGCGGCACTTGAAAAATTGATCATATTCAGACTATGCTTTTTCCATGGCAACTAGCGCAAAATCTAATCTGACTCCCCTATTGACGGACATTTTTAAAGGATCGGAAATGACGTCAGCTTTTGTTTAAGGCGTCATTTATGAACGCCATCAAATTTTGAACCACATTTGGAGCCACTTGATAGTGAAAAAGAGGAAAATATTAGAACATCACTGTGCCAATTAGTACCGTGACACCTTAATAAGGCCAAATGGGTGGGTTTTAGACCCGTTTTTGATGTTTTATGAAGGATTTAGCTGTTTTTCTCTGAATTTCTTGCCTTGATATGGATAGAAGGGGTATTGATGCCACTAATTTTACCATAGATCATTTGTTTCATTAAACATTCACTTCCAAAAGAGACAATTTGGGCCCGGAGTGAGGTTGGGGCTGCTTGGCACAGAAATTGATGTCGAGGCATTTTTTACAATTTTGACTTCAGAGGCCCTAAAAATAGTCATAAATAGCATGAATAATGTTCGCCCGATTCAAAAAAGTTGGGAATATCCCTTGGAAATATGATTCAAGAGATTTTGTTGAATTTTTAATTGTGTTGTTAAGGGTTGTCAAGGTGAACTTATGACATATGTACCGGAAAATCCCTCATTTTCATCCAAAAAGTGCAAATTTGGGCCTAAATCTCATGACATTGGCCCCATATTGATTGTTTTTGTGCTCTCAGGATTGAGATGGGGCCTTAACCACATGTAGAATATTGTTGCCAGTGTTTTGGGGCATCTGGTCAGTGTAGTCCGATATATCTTAGTCAGATTTAGTTTTTCACTAGAGGTCACAGAATAGAGGTAGCTGTTTTTACATCAAAAACTGCAAAAAATAGCCTTAAAGGCACCCCTTAGACATACTTTAAAGGGCTCTGTGGTCAAAAATAGATACATTTTTCATAAAATGACTTCAAATTCATGTTAGGGGAGGAAATATCTTTATTTTGTGGCAAAAGTGAAACTTTTTTGGGAAAGCCCCCATACCTATTAATAAGGCCAAATGGGTGGGTTTTAGACCCGTTTTTGATGTTTTATGAAGGATTTAGCTGTTTTTCTCTGAATTTCTTGCCTTGATATGGATAGAAGGGGTATTGATGCCACTAATTTTACCATAGATCATTTGTTTCATTAAACATTCACTTCCAAAAGAGACAATTTGGGCCCGGAGTGAGGTTGGGGCTGCTTGGCACAGAAATTGATGTCGAGGCATTTTTTACAATTTTGACTTCAGAGGCCCTAAAAATAGTCATAAATAGCATGAATAATGTTCGCCCGATTCAAAAAAGTTGGGAATATCCCTTGGAAATATGATTCAAGAGATTTTGTTGAATTTTTAATTGTGTTGTTAAGGGTTGTCAAGGTGAACTTATGACATATGTACCGGAAAATCCCTCATTTTCATCCAAAAAGTGCAAATTTGGGCCTAAATCTCATGACATTGGCCCCATATTGATTGTTTTTGTGCTCTCAGGATTGAGATGGGGCCTTAACCACATGTAGAATATTGTTGCCAGTGTTTTGGGGCATCTGGTCAGTGTAGTCCGATATATCTTAGTCAGATTTAGTTTTTCACTAGAGGTCACAGAATAGAGGTAGCTGTTTTTACATCAAAAACTGCAAAAAATAGCCTTAAAGGCACCCCTTAGACATACTTTAAAGGGCTCTGTGGTCAAAAATAGATACATTTTTCATAAAATGACTTCAAATTCATGTTAGGGGAGGAAATATCTTTATTTTGTGGCAAAAGTGAAACTTTTTTGGGAAAGCCCCCATACCTATTAATAAGGCCAAATGGGTGGGTTTTAGACCCGTTTTTGATGTTTTATGAAGGATTTAGCTGTTTTTCTCTGAATTTCTTGCCTTGATATGGATAGAAGGGGTATTGATGCCACTAATTTTACCATAGATCATTTGTTTCATTAAACATTCACTTCCAAAAGAGACAATTTGGGCCCGGAGTGAGGTTGGGGCTGCTTGGCACAGAAATTGATGTCGAGGCATTTTTTACAATTTTGACTTCAGAGGCCCTAAAAATAGTCATAAATAGCATGAATAATGTTCGCCCGATTCAAAAAAGTTGGGAATATCCCTTGGAAATATGATTCAAGAGATTTTGTTGAATTTTTAATTGTGTTGTTAAGGGTTGTCAAGGTGAACTTATGACATATGTACCGGAAAATCCCTCATTTTCATCCAAAAAGTGCAAATTTGGGCCTAAATCTCATGACATTGGCCCCATATTGATTGTTTTTGTGCTCTCAGGATTGAGATGGGGCCTTAACCACATGTAGAATATTGTTGCCAGTGTTTTGGGGCATCTGGTCAGTGTAGTCCGATATATCTTAGTCAGATTTAGTTTTTCACTAGAGGTCACAGAATAGAGGTAGCTGTTTTTACATCAAAAACTGCAAAAAATAGCCTTAAAGGCACCCCTTAGACATACTTTAAAGGGCTCTGTGGTCAAAAATAGATACATTTTTCATAAAATGACTTCAAATTCATGTTAGGGGAGGAAATATCTTTATTTTGTGGCAAAAGTGAAACTTTTTTGGGAAAGCCCCCATACCTATTAATAAGGCCAAATGGGTGGGTTTTAGACCCGTTTTTGATGTTTTATGAAGGATTTAGCTGTTTTTCTCTGAATTTCTTGCCTTGATATGGATAGAAGGGGTATTGATGCCACTAATTTTACCATAGATCATTTGTTTCATTAAACATTCACTTCCAAAAGAGACAATTTGGGCCCGGAGTGAGGTTGGGGCTGCTTGGCACAGAAATTGATGTCGAGGCATTTTTTACAATTTTGACTTCAGAGGCCCTAAAAATAGTCATAAATAGCATGAATAATGTTCGCCCGATTCAAAAAAGTTGGGAATATCCCTTGGAAATATGATTCAAGAGATTTTGTTGAATTTTTAATTGTGTTGTTAAGGGTTGTCAAGGTGAACTTATGACATATGTACCGGAAAATCCCTCATTTTCATCCAAAAAGTGCAAATTTGGGCCTAAATCTCATGACATTGGCCCCATATTGATTGTTTTTGTGCTCTCAGGATTGAGATGGGGCCTTAACCACATGTAGAATATTGTTGCCAGTGTTTTGGGGCATCTGGTCAGTGTAGTCCGATATATCTTAGTCAGATTTAGTTTTTCACTAGAGGTCACAGAATAGAGGTAGCTGTTTTTACATCAAAAACTGCAAAAAATAGCCTTAAAGGCACCCCTTAGACATACTTTAAAGGGCTCTGTGGTCAAAAATAGATACATTTTTCATAAAATGACTTCAAATTCATGTTAGGGGAGGAAATATCTTTATTTTGTGGCAAAAGTGAAACTTTTTTGGGAAAGCCCCCATACCTATTAATAAGGCCAAATGGGTGGGTTTTAGACCCGTTTTTGATGTTTTATGAAGGATTTAGCTGTTTTTCTCTGAATTTCTTGCCTTGATATGGATAGAAGGGGTATTGATGCCACTAATTTTACCATAGATCATTTGTTTCATTAAACATTCACTTCCAAAAGAGACAATTTGGGCCCGGAGTGAGGTTGGGGCTGCTTGGCACAGAAATTGATGTCGAGGCATTTTTTACAATTTTGACTTCAGAGGCCCTAAAAATAGTCATAAATAGCATGAATAATGTTCGCCCGATTCAAAAAAGTTGGGAATATCCCTTGGAAATATGATTCAAGAGATTTTGTTGAATTTTTAATTGTGTTGTTAAGGGTTGTCAAGGTGAACTTATGACATATGTACCGGAAAATCCCTCATTTTCATCCAAAAAGTGCAAATTTGGGCCTAAATCTCATGACATTGGCCCCATATTGATTGTTTTTGTGCTCTCAGGATTGAGATGGGGCCTTAACCACATGTAGAATATTGTTGCCAGTGTTTTGGGGCATCTGGTCAGTGTAGTCCGATATATCTTAGTCAGATTTAGTTTTTCACTAGAGGTCACAGAATAGAGGTAGCTGTTTTTACATCAAAAACTGCAAAAAATAGCCTTAAAGGCACCCCTTAGACATACTTTAAAGGGCTCTGTGGTCAAAAATAGATACATTTTTCATAAAATGACTTCAAATTCATGTTAGGGGAGGAAATATCTTTATTTTGTGGCAAAAGTGAAACTTTTTTGGGAAAGCCCCCATACCTATTAATAAGGCCAAATGGGTGGGTTTTAGACCCGTTTTTGATGTTTTATGAAGGATTTAGCTGTTTTTCTCTGAATTTCTTGCCTTGATATGGATAGAAGGGGTATTGATGCCACTAATTTTACCATAGATCATTTGTTTCATTAAACATTCACTTCCAAAAGAGACAATTTGGGCCCGGAGTGAGGTTGGGGCTGCTTGGCACAGAAATTGATGTCGAGGCATTTTTTACAATTTTGACTTCAGAGGCCCTAAAAATAGTCATAAATAGCATGAATAATGTTCGCCCGATTCAAAAAAGTTGGGAATATCCCTTGGAAATATGATTCAAGAGATTTTGTTGAATTTTTAATTGTGTTGTTAAGGGTTGTCAAGGTGAACTTATGACATATGTACCGGAAAATCCCTCATTTTCATCCAAAAAGTGCAAATTTGGGCCTAAATCTCATGACATTGGCCCCATATTGATTGTTTTTGTGCTCTCAGGATTGAGATGGGGCCTTAACCACATGTAGAATATTGTTGCCAGTGTTTTGGGGCATCTGGTCAGTGTAGTCCGATATATCTTAGTCAGATTTAGTTTTTCACTAGAGGTCACAGAATAGAGGTAGCTGTTTTTACATCAAAAACTGCAAAAAATAGCCTTAAAGGCACCCCTTAGACATACTTTAAAGGGCTCTGTGGTCAAAAATAGATACATTTTTCATAAAATGACTTCAAATTCATGTTAGGGGAGGAAATATCTTTATTTTGTGGCAAAAGTGAAACTTTTTTGGGAAAGCCCCCATACCTATTAATAAGGCCAAATGGGTGGGTTTTAGACCCGTTTTTGATGTTTTATGAAGGATTTAGCTGTTTTTCTCTGAATTTCTTGCCTTGATATGGATAGAAGGGGTATTGATGCCACTAATTTTACCATAGATCATTTGTTTCATTAAACATTCACTTCCAAAAGAGACAATTTGGGCCCGGAGTGAGGTTGGGGCTGCTTGGCACAGAAATTGATGTCGAGGCATTTTTTACAATTTTGACTTCAGAGGCCCTAAAAATAGTCATAAATAGCATGAATAATGTTCGCCCGATTCAAAAAAGTTGGGAATATCCCTTGGAAATATGATTCAAGAGATTTTGTTGAATTTTTAATTGTGTTGTTAAGGGTTGTCAAGGTGAACTTATGACATATGTACCGGAAAATCCCTCATTTTCATCCAAAAAGTGCAAATTTGGGCCTAAATCTCATGACATTGGCCCCATATTGATTGTTTTTGTGCTCTCAGGATTGAGATGGGGCCTTAACCACATGTAGAATATTGTTGCCAGTGTTTTGGGGCATCTGGTCAGTGTAGTCCGATATATCTTAGTCAGATTTAGTTTTTCACTAGAGGTCACAGAATAGAGGTAGCTGTTTTTACATCAAAAACTGCAAAAAATAGCCTTAAAGGCACCCCTTAGACATACTTTAAAGGGCTCTGTGGTCAAAAATAGATACATTTTTCATAAAATGACTTCAAATTCATGTTAGGGGAGGAAATATCTTTATTTTGTGGCAAAAGTGAAACTTTTTTGGGAAAGCCCCCATACCTATTAATAAGGCCAAATGGGTGGGTTTTAGACCCGTTTTTGATGTTTTATGAAGGATTTAGCTGTTTTTCTCTGAATTTCTTGCCTTGATATGGATAGAAGGGGTATTGATGCCACTAATTTTACCATAGATCATTTGTTTCATTAAACATTCACTTCCAAAAGAGACAATTTGGGCCCGGAGTGAGGTTGGGGCTGCTTGGCACAGAAATTGATGTCGAGGCATTTTTTACAATTTTGACTTCAGAGGCCCTAAAAATAGTCATAAATAGCATGAATAATGTTCGCCCGATTCAAAAAAGTTGGGAATATCCCTTGGAAATATGATTCAAGAGATTTTGTTGAATTTTTAATTGTGTTGTTAAGGGTTGTCAAGGTGAACTTATGACATATGTACCGGAAAATCCCTCATTTTCATCCAAAAAGTGCAAATTTGGGCCTAAATCTCATGACATTGGCCCCATATTGATTGTTTTTGTGCTCTCAGGATTGAGATGGGGCCTTAACCACATGTAGAATATTGTTGCCAGTGTTTTGGGGCATCTGGTCAGTGTAGTCCGATATATCTTAGTCAGATTTAGTTTTTCACTAGAGGTCACAGAATAGAGGTAGCTGTTTTTACATCAAAAACTGCAAAAAATAGCCTTAAAGGCACCCCTTAGACATACTTTAAAGGGCTCTGTGGTCAAAAATAGATACATTTTTCATAAAATGACTTCAAATTCATGTTAGGGGAGGAAATATCTTTATTTTGTGGCAAAAGTGAAACTTTTTTGGGAAAGCCCCCATACCTATTAATAAGGCCAAATGGGTGGGTTTTAGACCCGTTTTTGATGTTTTATGAAGGATTTAGCTGTTTTTCTCTGAATTTCTTGCCTTGATATGGATAGAAGGGGTATTGATGCCACTAATTTTACCATAGATCATTTGTTTCATTAAACATTCACTTCCAAAAGAGACAATTTGGGCCCGGAGTGAGGTTGGGGCTGCTTGGCACAGAAATTGATGTCGAGGCATTTTTTACAATTTTGACTTCAGAGGCCCTAAAAATAGTCATAAATAGCATGAATAATGTTCGCCCGATTCAAAAAAGTTGGGAATATCCCTTGGAAATATGATTCAAGAGATTTTGTTGAATTTTTAATTGTGTTGTTAAGGGTTGTCAAGGTGAACTTATGACATATGTACCGGAAAATCCCTCATTTTCATCCAAAAAGTGCAAATTTGGGCCTAAATCTCATGACATTGGCCCCATATTGATTGTTTTTGTGCTCTCAGGATTGAGATGGGGCCTTAACCACATGTAGAATATTGTTGCCAGTGTTTTGGGGCATCTGGTCAGTGTAGTCCGATATATCTTAGTCAGATTTAGTTTTTCACTAGAGGTCACAGAATAGAGGTAGCTGTTTTTACATCAAAAACTGCAAAAAATAGCCTTAAAGGCACCCCTTAGACATACTTTAAAGGGCTCTGTGGTCAAAAATAGATACATTTTTCATAAAATGACTTCAAATTCATGTTAGGGGAGGAAATATCTTTATTTTGTGGCAAAAGTGAAACTTTTTTGGGAAAGCCCCCATACCTATTAATAAGGCCAAATGGGTGGGTTTTAGACCCGTTTTTGATGTTTTATGAAGGATTTAGCTGTTTTTCTCTGAATTTCTTGCCTTGATATGGATAGAAGGGGTATTGATGCCACTAATTTTACCATTGATCATTTGTTTCATTAAACATTCACTTCCAAAAGAGACAATTTGGGCCCGGAGTGAGGTTGGGGCTGCTTGGCACAGAAATTGATGTCGAGGCATTTTTTACAATTTTGACTTCAGAGGCCCTAAAAATAGTCATAAATAGCATGAATAATGTTCGCCCGATTCAAAAAAGTTGGGAATATCCCTTGGAAATATGATTCAAGAGATTTTGTTGAATTTTTAATTGTGTTGTTAAGGGTTGTCAAGGTGAACTTATGACATATGTACCGGAAAATCCCTCATTTTCATCCAAAAAGTGCAAATTTGGGCCTAAATCTCATGACATTGGCCCCATATTGATTGTTTTTGTGCTCTCAGGATTGAGATGGGGCCTTAACCACATGTAGAATATTGTTGCCAGTGTTTTGGGGCATCTGGTCAGTGTAGTCCGATATATCTTAGTCAGATTTAGTTTTTCACTAGAGGTCACAGAATAGAGGTAGCTGTTTTTACATCAAAAACTGCAAAAAATAGCCTTAAAGGCACCCCTTAGACATACTTTAAAGGGCTCTGTGGTCAAAAATAGATACATTTTTCATAAAATGACTTCAAATTCATGTTAGGGGAGGAAATATCTTTATTTTGTGGCAAAAGTGAAACTTTTTTGGGAAAGCCCCCATACCTATTAATAAGGCCAAATGGGTGGGTTTTAGACCCGTTTTTGATGTTTTATGAAGGATTTAGCTGTTTTTCTCTGAATTTCTTGCCTTGATATGGATAGAAGGGGTATTGATGCCACTAATTTTACCATAGATCATTTGTTTCATTAAACATTCACTTCCAAAAGAGACAATTTGGGCCCGGAGTGAGGTTGGGGCTGCTTGGCACAGAAATTGATGTCGAGGCATTTTTTACAATTTTGACTTCAGAGGCCCTAAAAATAGTCATAAATAGCATGAATAATGTTCGCCCGATTCAAAAAAGTTGGGAATATCCCTTGGAAATATGATTCAAGAGATTTTGTTGAATTTTTAATTGTGTTGTTAAGGGTTGTCAAGGTGAACTTATGACATATGTACCGGAAAATCCCTCATTTTCATCCAAAAAGTGCAAATTTGGGCCTAAATCTCATGACATTGGCCCCATATTGATTGTTTTTGTGCTCTCAGGATTGAGATGGGGCCTTAACCACATGTAGAATATTGTTGCCAGTGTTTTGGGGCATCTGGTCAGTGTAGTCCGATATATCTTAGTCAGATTTAGTTTTTCACTAGAGGTCACAGAATAGAGGTAGCTGTTTTTACATCAAAAACTGCAAAAAATAGCCTTAAAGGCACCCCTTAGACATACTGTAACGGGTTGACTATAAAGTCTAACTGTTATTGTTGTATATCTATTGTATGTTGTATGATGTAAGACAACACGGTTCTATTGTGTTTAATAACTGTTTTTATTCATCTAACTAGTGTCGTCGGTTCGTTACATATACCGACTCCTCTAGTTCGGTTATCTATACGGTAGTGTACCGGTACCACCTTCGGTTACCGTCGGTAGTTGTTACATAATCATTTTTACATAACTAAACCTAACAGGTGGCGCTGCTAGTACGGTCACGTGGCTACGCAGCGCTGTATATAAGACGGCTGCTTCCCCATTGGAAGTCAGTCAGGTTTGGGACTGTCGTGACATGACCACCCTGTGCTCACGGGCTTAACTCTATGCTATAGGGTTGCCCACTGTATTATATATCTGTTCTGATCTCGTATATCCGCTGGTTATACTTGTACTATAATACCCAAGAGTTACCTTTACAATAAAGTCGCCGTATATTAAAGTCTAATTTACCTTGTCTGGTTTTTGTACTCAAGTGTTACAAACGTAGTAAGAGACCAACTACATTGGTGCCGTGACCACTTGACGAACCGACCATTGATAGGGTATTAAATAGACTTACAGTATATGGATTACCTATACGATTTTGTCAGCTCGTTCAGCGGCAGGACTAAAACCCCTGCTGAGGAACGTGAAGAAGCCGTACAGAATGTACGCTTCTTCACAGGCAAATCTAATAGGCGGGAGAGCCGGGCAGCCTTGGAGGTGCCCGGTGACGACCTCTCCCAAGAAGCAATAGGTGATCCTATTGTGGAAGCCTTTACCAAAGGAGAGGATGGGGAGCAATCTCCAATCCCGGGACCCTTTGATATAAGCTCCAGGAGATCGTTGGACTCCCTCTCCACGAATCTTTTCTGTCCTGAGGGTCAGAAAATACCGGGTAGAGAGCCTAAAACTCTCGGCCCAGCTGCCTTCGGTTCTACACCGACGGTAGCGGATCCTTCATTGGATCCAGACACGTCGGTTTTCACTGATGGTGCCACTCCTACACCGAACGGTATGGGGGGTGGCGGGCTATCAAAGAAAACTAACGTGGCAACAGAAGCTCCTGGGAAGGGATACCCGCCAGCAGTAGATGAGCCATCCAGTTTACCACTGGATGGGGACCTACTGGCTGCCATGGGGATCCCCACCAAGAAAACTGAGTTGCATGAGCTCGCTGAAGCCCGGAGGGAACTTGCTTCCATCAATCAAACTAGGAAGTTATTCCTAAGGGAGGTTGATGAGAAGAAAAAGTTCCTACTGGAACTCCAGAACGAGATGGCTTCCCACAAGGTGGAGGTTGACAAACTTTTGCACCAGAGGGTGTCCGGCGAATGTGAGGTTGCAAGCTTAACTTCCTTGGGAAAGGATTTGAGCACGCAGCTCCACTTAGCCAGACAGGACCTCGCAAGCTTAAGGCAAGTCAATCAGGACCTGAAGACGAAGTCGGAGAAAGTACCACCACCTTCCACGGTGGTACCTCCAGTCATACCCATACCCAGTGTATACACGACAGTGACACCTTCAAGTGTCCCGCCGCTAGTACACACCACGGTAACAGGTATGACACCTCAGATGGGGGCTAGCTATCTACAGACTCCGGTCTGTGGTGGCGCCTTTGGAGGCACGGCAACACCTCCAGGGTACACCCACCCATCTACTGGTTCAACGATGTTGAACCAGCAGCAGACCATGGTCTCAGTTCCAGTACCGAAACCCAGAGCTAGACAAGGCTTAACGCCTGTCCAGCGGGCTAAGTACGACCGGAACCCGGCTATTGAGAAGCTGGGGACAGACATCGTCCCGCGGGACATCGATGAACTGGATGAACGGTATGCTCCTTTCAACTTTGGGGACATCAAACATCCTGATGCAGCCCGTCAAAAGGCCATCGATATTCCGCCTTTCACAGGGTCGCCACCCTGGAGAAAGTACAAAGTTCGGTTCAAGGCTATTGTGGAGAGCAATCGCTGGAACAATCAGCAAGCGCTGGTTGCTCTGAAGCAAGCACTCTGCAACGGGCCAGGTGAACCAGCCCTTTTGGCGTTCGAGAGAGTGAAGATCAAGACATTGAGCTCACTTGAAGAAACAGCTGAATGGGCGATTGGGAAGATTGGTGAGCATGACCCAAGGACTCAGCTGCTCAAACGTGTCCAACGCAAGGACGAGCATCTGAGATCCTACGGATTTGCTCTACAAGAACTGATATCCGAGTGTTATCAGGGATGTAGACCTGACACCCCCACTGTCATCCAGGAGTTAACCTCCAGGTTTGTCAATGGAGTCAGGGACACCAATCTCCAGGCATATCTGCGGGAGAAATGGCAGCCGGACTTATCTCTAGCTGACCTTTTTGACCATGCTGATGTGTATGACACCAAACAGGCTGTTTTTCCTAGTGGAGGAGTGTCGGCAGCTCCATCTGTAGCCCCGAAAGGAGCTCAGGTGGTAGAGGCCGCCACAAAACCACCTAAGAAAAAACAGCCCGCCTCTGAGGAGGTGGCGGCAGTAATGCCTGACAGGGACATGGAGAAGATGATTGAGGGTTTGTTGCGGAAGCACTTGGAAAAGAGCTCTGCGTCCACTTCTGATTCTGGATCTGGAAAGAGAAGGAAAAAGAAGAAAAAGGACACGAAACCTCAGCCATGTAGACGCTGTCAGAAGATGGGTCATTGGGCTAGCGAATGCAAAGCCCCTGCACCCATCGCTGCTAAAACCGAAAAGGAGACGGAAAACTGAATGGGGCCCATCCTCTTGGCAAGGATGGCGCCCCCACAGTTAGCCATGCCTGTAAGGGATTAGTAGACGGTGTTAACTCTTCCATGAACCAAGGCCGCGCAGAGGCAGAAGGGTCTGTACAACCTGTAAGCATCTGGCAAGGCGGGGCTGGCAAGGACGAACGGAATCCGGAGGATTCTGTAGTCGCTGGCTTAGAGGAGTCTTGGTTAGAATCAATTGCCCAGAGCAGTGTGATTCAGGACTCCCCGAGCGACCCATGTTGGGATTATCTCCTGACAAAAGGGGTTGCTATGGATGGAGGGGGAAGCCCGATGCTGACCTCTGAGTGTGTCCCTTTACGGGGACAGCGTTGGTACCTGAGTCTGGTTATTTCCGGGACGCGTGGTGAATTTTTGGTCGACACGGGTGCATCTCACACCTTGGTCGATCGTAAATTCATGGCCCGTCTTTGCAACCAGCCCGAAGCTCCGCTACTAGGAGTAAAGGCTCGGACTGCTACGGGAGATAGTATGCAGACTTATGGCAGAACTGTAAAACCTATGTTGGTTGATGGCAAGACATACTGGATATGTCCAACCATCACCGACATCACTGATGATGGCATACTGGGGATGGACTTTGCTGCTCTTTACGGGGTAACAATGAACACCGCAACGGGCCGACTTCAGATTAAACATCCTTATAAACAATCTGTACAGTGCGTTTTAAGGAATGGTTCTTCTGTGGCGTCAGTGGCACAAGACACAAAGTTGGCAGCAGGACATGTATCTGATGTCCTAGTCAGCTGCGTGGGAGTGCAGGCCAAACGGCCGGGAATGTTTGAACCAGAAGATCAAAAGCTCTCTGAGTTAGGTCTTGCTGGCTATCATACTTACCTGGCCAACGCTCGTTGGGGGGTGATACCGATTTGTAACTCGAGTAGTAGAGAAATCACTCTACGAAAGGGGACGCCTATTGGTAACACCACGCGAGCATATGGGGTAGACTCACTAACTACGGACTTTGTGGAAGTAGGTGTGGTGGCGGGAGACTCTTCCCACGAAGAGGCTCTAGCTAAATCCAACCTACCGAAACATTTAAGGTCCCTGTTGTGTGAGTCCCACCTCACAACCCTAGAGAGCGAAATGGTGGCAAATGAGCTGTCGGAGTTATCTGACGCCTTTGCGCAACCAGGAGATCCTCTAGGGCGTACCAATACGGTACAACACCGGGTTGACACTGGGGACGCGCTTCCCAGTAGAATCCCCTACCGTCGGTTACCCATGGCTAAAAAAAGTGCTATGGAGGCTGAGGTAGAAAAGATGTTGGATGAAGATGTGATTCAACCTAGTGAGAGTCCATGGTCAAGTCCTGTGGTGATGGTCACCAAGAAGGATGGTTCCTGTCGATTTTGCATCGACTATAGGAAGTTGAACGGACTCACTAGGAAGAATGCATATCCTCTACCTCGGATAGATGAATGTGTGGAATCTCTGGGTGGGGCAAAATGGTTCTGTACACTAGATTTACAATCTGGTTATTGGCAGATCGGCATGGACCCCCGGGACCGAGAAAAAACCGCATTTTCTACCCATATGGGACTATTTGAGTTCAACGTCATGCCATTCGGGCTATGCAATGCCCCGGCAACCTTCGAGGCAATGATGGAAACCATGTTACGGGGTTTACTTTGGAAAAAGTGCCTAGTATACTTGGACGACATCATCGTCTTCGGTGGTTCTGTGGAGGAAACTCTACAGAACCTCCAAGCTGTGCTGAAACGCATCTTATCATATGGTCTGAAATTGAAACCTTCAAAGTGCAAGCTTTTTAGGACGTCAGTTGAATACCTAGGTAGAATTGTTTCTGAACATGGCATCATGGCTGATCCTCATAAGATCGAAGTGGTACAGAACTGGCCTCGTCCGATGGACACGAAGGAGATACGCTCTTTCATCGGGTTTTGTTCATACTACAGAGATTTTATACCTGGATTCTCGAGAGTCGCAGCTCCCTTACAAGAGCTGATGATTGGAGAGAAGAAGGCTAAGGCTAAAATAGTCTGGTCTCCAGCCGCAGAACAGTCTTTCAGTGAGTTAAAGAGACTCTTCTTAGAAACACCTGTTTTGCACTACCCTGCACCTGTTGGTAAGTTCATCTTGGACACTGATGCTTCTAATACAAGTATTGGTGCTGCCTTGTCGCAGATCCAGGATGGGCGAGAAGTGCCGCTGGCATTTTCGTCCAACAGTCTAAGCAAAACACAACGTAACTACTGCACAACCAAGCGTGAACTCTTGGCAGTGGTGGTTTACACAAAAAAGTACAGACATTTCCTATATGGTGGGAATTATCTCGTACGGACGGATCATTCATCTCTGCAGTGGCTCCTTAACTTCAAGGACGCTGAGGGGATGATGGGTAGATGGTTGAACCACCTCTCTGAGTTTGGCATGACGAATGAGCATATCATACACAGGAGTGGAGTAGATCATGTGAATGCGGACAGCTTGTCCCGCTATCCTATCCGGAACTGTCACCGTGTAGACTGCCGAGACTGTGGGTCTCACAATGCAGTGATTGCGTCTGTGGGTGCGAAAGTTCCTAACTGGACGTTAAATCACTTGAAGGATGAGCAGCTTGCAGATCCGGCTATTTCGAGGGTGTACTCCTTGAAGTTGTTGGGCCTGTCCAAGCCTGTTCGCCCCGCACTTTCGCTGGAATGTAAAGAAGTTAGACAACTGTTAGCTCAGTGGGATAATCTTTTTATACGGAACAGTGTATTGTGCCGCTGGAGAGTGCAACCTGGCAGGAAGAGAACAGCTCAGTCTGTAGTGCCTTTGTCACTCAGACTACAGTTGCTCAATTACTGTCATGGCCACCGAACTTCAGCACACTTTGGCAGACAACGGACTGAGGCAAAGATTAAGAGTAGATATTACTGGCCTGGTATGACTTTGGACATACGGCGTTGGGTGAAGCAATGCCCCCAATGCTGTTTATCAAAGCCTGGACCTGGTATCGGTAAACTACCTCTAAGTCAAGAGCTATTCGGTGTTCGGTTTGCCCGGATCGCTGTTGATATCATTAGTGGTTTCAACACGACCCCCCGTGGGAATACCTGTATGATGGTGGTACAGGACTACTATACCAAGTACGTCCAAGTATATCCGTTGGTAAATCATACAGCTGTTACCTGCGCTGAAGCACTTTTCGAGAATTGGATCCTCACGTGGGGAGGTCCTTTAATGCTTCACTCCGACCAGGGTCGTGAGTTTGAATCTCGACTGTGGGCAGAACTTTGTAGTAAAATACACATCTGCAAGACGCATACGAACCCCTACCGACCTCAATCGGATGGTATGGTGGAACGTTTTAATCGGACGTTGATCCAATGTCTCACGACAATGGTTAATGAGCACCGGGATGATTGGGATGAGCACGCTCGCTATATCTCCCATGCTTACAATGCTACCGAACATGCGTCGACGGGCTGTACGCCTAATATGCTCGTAATGGGTGAAGACATAGTCATGCCTAGCGACATGGTCTATGGAGTGCAGGGACACCAGCTCGAGCAACCCTGCACAGTGATGTTTGTTGAGTCACTTCGACAATCATTACGCGAGTCCTATGGAGTAGTAAGGGACAACTTGGAAAAATCTGCTAGTTTGCAGAAGGTGGGCTATGACACGGGCCTTAAACTCCGCCAGTTCAAGGTGGGGGATAAGGTCGCGAGATTTAGCACACCAAATTCCAAAGTCAAGACCCTGTACTCCTGGGATGGTCCGCATACGGTTACTATGGTGGTTAGTGAAACTACTGTAGTAATACGGTTGCAAAAAGGGACTCTCACTAAATCACATGTGGCTAGACTCCGACCTTGGTATGGAGTCCCATATATAGATGACGGTGAAGATTCCCTCGGTGCTGGTCGAGTACCAGCACCAACCGACCCTGCGCTACCGAAGATACCGAAGGCAGGACCAACGGTCATACCGTCGGTACCGACGGTAGCGCGCCGAAGGGGTCGTCCTAGGAAATTACCGATTGAACCACAGTCGTGTGTTACCAAGCCCAAGCGCGGTAGGCCTCGTAAAAAAGGGTCAGCTGTGCGTAAAGGACTAACCGTAGGCACCGGTAAACAAAGCAAGGTGATACCTCCGGTGTCACCATTGCTGGACATACCGGTACAAGGTCTACGGAGGAGCACACGTGTCAGAGAGCGAGATAAAATTGTGTAAACATTTTTTTCTTACCTTGTTGACGACATTTAGCTGCTGGCTTGATTAAATTTCCCTGGACAGTTCCGTACTGGGCCGGTGGTCATTGGCCCGGTACACGATCACCAAAACACAACGAGAAGAGACGGGTTATCCGGTGTGGTTATCCGTTGGAGGTAGAAAAGCACGTGTTCAGGGCGGGTGGCTGGCTTTGCCGATTAGTTCTAAGTATGGGACTAGTTTTGACCACATATTGCTTAGCAACACGCTGCTGTGTATATCCTCTAATGCCGGTATATCATTCCCGGGTTATCCGGTGGCTCCGCCACGAAAATTGTAAACAACAGTGAGAGTTCCCACCGTCGGATATGCCAGGCGTGGGAAGGGCGCTGCCCGCGTCACCTGATCGATTTCTCCCGCCAAATGAGCCGTGAGAAATTGGGTCACCTCGGCGCGCCTTCGGGGCGCGACCCCTGATTGGCTGAGAAGCCGGTCAAGGGGCGGGGTCACGGGGGACGGGTGGGGTATATAAGCCCCACAGGCAGCCAGGCTTCTTCAGATCAACACGTTTGCCCGTAGGGTAGCGTGTTGATCAGTGGTGCCTAGGTCTGCCCGGCAGTACCTACACTATTGTTTACCAGCTGTGCTACTAAATGCTCGGGTGAGTGAACCGTGAGGTTCACCTACGCCTGAGCTAACAGTATGGCAGCCCGTGTAGATGGCAGATGCACGGCCCCGGAGAAGGCTGAGGCCTCCGATGGGGATGACCGAGTTCTCGAGTCTGACACGGAAATGGACACTACCGGTGCTCCAACCGTCGGTCAAGGCTCGGCTTCGGTACCAACTGAACCTAACCCTGAGGGGTCGGGTGATGTTGTTCCGAAGACAGAACCTGGTCTGGGTGGTAGCAATACCAACCAGGAGGAGAACCCTGCAGGGGGATCTTCTCCGAAACCCGCCGGTGTATTGGCACAAGAACCGACGGTCCCTGATGGTGATTCATCAGACGGGTCCACGGTCCGTGCTAAGACCAAACGGAAGCGGAAGCATAAGAGGAGGATTGCATCTTCCCCTGAGACTCCTGCTACCGAAGAGGTCGCACCGACGGAGGCAGATAGACTCAAAGCTGTTGCCGACAAACTGTCCAAGGCGGAAGCCGAGGGATGGTCTGTGGCAGAGAGCAGAGCCAATCGACGCCTCCGCGCCAAGGCAGCGCATGTCCGTCTAAACCTGTGTCTCCGTGATGATGACCGGGAGAACCTGAGCCTCACTGATTTAATTCAGGAGAATGGCAAAATGGCTCTTCCTGCACCTCACACGACCGATGGTTCAGACGACGAAGACTGGTTGACAGGTGATTCCCATCCCATTGACTGGTACCTCGTGTACCTCAGGGCAGTGTTAGACGGGAAGAAACCTAACATCCATAGGTCATGCCGCCCCAAGCTGAAATATGCTTGGAAGAACTACGTGCCAGGGGATCCCTGCCCGTACGTTCGCTGTCAGCGCCTGAAAGGGACTGCGACAGCAGCAAAACGGTGGCCAAACCTTTTCAAGTTTGCCCGTCATTTGGTAGAGAAGCACATGAATGTGCGTCCCTACTTGTACTGTGTGAGTGGAAGTACGAGTACTTCCTGCCCTGAGTACAGTGACGGGGAACTATTCCGTAGCCAACGGAGATCTGGTTTGGTTAGGCATCTTTGCGACAATAAGGGCGTGCACAAGCGCACTATTAGTCGTGGAGTTGAGGCTGCACTGAAGGTTTGGGGGAGTCACAAACGTGTAGGAAATCTACAGTTTAAGTGGCGAACCAACAAACTTAAACAGTGGAACTACCTCACGGAGGCTGACTGGGAGAGGTTGTGTAAGGGCGCCAAGTGCGAACAAACCGACCTGGGACCAGCTACAGAAGCTCCGATGCCCACTGTAAAGAAGGATACCCCTCCTAAGAAGAAAAATCTAAAAAGGGGCCGCCAGTCATCCAAAGATGATACCAAAGGTGGACGTGACCGTTCCCGCAGTGAACCTGCGAAGAAACGTGTCGCCACCGCCACGGTAACATCTGAGGTCGACCGTAGCCAAACCGTCGGTACCGTCACGGTATCTTCGGTTGCATTGCCCCCGGTTGCTGATCAACTGCCCAGGCAGGAGAGACAGAAACTGGGTAATGCACTGGCTATTGTTCAGAACTCTTTGGGTGACGAGCAGGCGGAACAAGTCGCTGCTGACTATGTCAAGCAGTACAAGTGGAGTCAGAAGCAAAAGAAAGCTTCAGCCCCACAGGAGAGTGTCTCACCTGTCAGTGACGCTGAACAGGTAGAGGTACAACAGCCGGATGGGGCGTCAGCCCAGCCGACTGCTCCACCCCAGCACGGAGCAACCTCTGACCCCGCAAGGGATGACGAGGTGACTCCAGACCCTGAGCACAGGGCTGTTGACGAAGGGCTAGCAGGGTTACCTGTGTTGCCTGGAGACGGTCCTGCCTTTGACACTGGATTCTCTGACACTCTAGTCCCCGGATTTGAGTGCTACAGAGCTAAGATGGCTGAAAACGCAAGTAAGCTACTCCAGTTTCAGGTTTCCTTCTTGGAGAAGTCGTACTTTGAGCAGTACAAGTTGCTCAGAGAACAGGCTATCCGAGAAGGGAAAGCTTGGGTTGCTGAACGCACCAGAGTCCTTGCCGAGCGTGAGGCTAGTCTGGAGCAAGATCATGCCTTCTGGAGGGCTACGATCGACCAGCTCGAATCAAGGTTGACAACTTGTGACGCCAAGTTCTTCCGGCAGTTCGGGTTTAAGCTGACAGAGTGGGAGAGATCTGGTTTTCCAGATCTCCAGTCCAGGTTGGGGCTTGCCGCAAGGCCTGCTCCTCCTGTGACCCCGGTACTGTCAGTACACCCACCTAGGTATGAGATGCCATTTTCTTTCATGGCACAATCTACCCGGGTGGTCAGTGGCGGGGAGCCTACTGCGGCGCCGAGTACCCTCTCGGTAGCCCCAGGTGGAGCCCTTCCTCTCCAGGTGGAGGCTGCTGTGGTTTACACCACGGAGGCCCCTCCTGGAGGAAGTCCTGATGGGGAAGGAAAGCCATCCGGCGGTGTCCCTATGGACACCTAAGGTTGGTCCCCCGTCAGGCCCTCTGGGGTGCACTGTTCCGCCCCTCGGAGGTAAAACTAAACCATCGACGCAGCTACACGCCCCTGGACAACCGAAAGCAGACCGACGGTGCTGTCGTGACTTAACTGAGTCTCTACTGCCACCACACTGGAAGCAGCCTGATGTCTTCAACCGTGGTTTACTACTAAGCCACAACCGTCGGTGCTCTACTACTGTCCAGGGCTCCTGATCCTGTGGTCACATTATACTATGGTGACCTATGAACTATTATATGGATCATCCTCCTGTGATAATTATTTATAGGGAGGCACGGACCTACCTTTTTATATTTATATTTCACAAGAGATGGAAGTACTATACCGGTACTGGACTCTATCCATCTCTACCACCATAAACTGCTAGGTACTGGAGTACCGCCCCTAATAAGGATGACGATCTATCCCACCTTATTTAGGATACGCTATTATGGATTTTTATATATAAACTTTTCTACGCCAAAGGAAGTGGGAACTGCTATAGTTCCAATTATATAAACTTTTCTTCGCCAAAGGAAGTGAGAGCTATTATAGTTCTATTATTTATATATAAGGACACTAACTCCACACGGATTCGCACCATTGCTGAATGAAGTAGGTGATGTGTTGAGTTTCCAAGGTGGTTATTTGGTGCCTTTACTATTAACTGATACTAGTCTAGGACTATCAGTTGGACAGTTTATTATATCATGTGCCTACGGGACTATGGTTTTACAAAGACTATATTGTTGATATAAACTGTTATGTGCATGTTAACTTGTATGTTCATGTATGTATGCCTGTTGTTACTATGAGTAGAAATGTTACTTGTTGATAAATAGATATACGTGGTATATAATGTATCCAAGAGGTATTATTATTATAAAACCAACCCTTCCTACATTCTAAAGGGGGGTAGTGTAACGGGTTGACTATAAAGTCTAACTGTTATTGTTGTATATCTATTGTATGTTGTATGATGTAAGACAACACGGTTCTATTGTGTTTAATAACTGTTTTTATTCATCTAACTAGTGTCGTCGGTTCGTTACATATACCGACTCCTCTAGTTCGGTTATCTATACGGTAGTGTACCGGTACCACCTTCGGTTACCGTCGGTAGTTGTTACATAATCATTTTTACATAACTAAACCTAACAGGTGGCGCTGCTAGTACGGTCACGTGGCTACGCAGCGCTGTATATAAGACGGCTGCTTCCCCATTGGAAGTCAGTCAGGTTTGGGACTGTCGTGACATGACCACCCTGTGCTCACGGGCTTAACTCTATGCTATAGGGTTGCCCACTGTATTATATATCTGTTCTGATCTCGTATATCCGCTGGTTATACTTGTACTATAATACCCAAGAGTTACCTTTACAATAAAGTCGCCGTATATTAAAGTCTAATTTACCTTGTCTGGTTTTTGTACTCAAGTGTTACAAACGTAGTAAGAGACCAACTACAATACTTTAAAGGGCTCTGTGGTCAAAAATAGATACATTTTTCATAAAATGACTTCAAATTCATGTTAGGGGAGGAAATATCTTTATTTTGTGGCAAAAGTGAAACTTTTTTGGGAAAGCCCCCATACCTATTAAGGTGTCACAGTACTAATCCGCCCAGGAAACCTAGGACAGCCAAATAGTCCCTACTAAAAACGGAATTCTAGTGGATATAATCAGTGCTAGGAGACCTTATTTTTGACTGGGAGTAATAATAGGCATACCAGAAGATGGGCAATGCTTGGTTTAAAAAAAGTTTTAAAAAGGTTTTGGTATCCATGGTAACCAAGGGGTTACGCTTTGAGGTCAAAGTCAAGGTCACAGGTCGGTGCGGCACTTGAAAAATTGATCATATTCAGACTATGCTTTTTCCATGGCAACTAGCGCAAAATCTAATCTGACTCCCCTATTGACGGACATTTTTAAAGGATCGGAAATGACGTCAGCTTTTGTTTAAGGCGTCATTTATGAACGCCATCAAATTTTGAACCACATTTGGAGCCACTTGATAGTGAAAAAGAGGAAAATATTAGAACATCACTGTGCCAATTAGTACCGTGACACCTTAATAAGGCCAAATGGGTGGGTTTTAGACCCGTTTTTGATGTTTTATGAAGGATTTAGCTGTTTTTCTCTGAATTTCTTGCCTTGATATGGATAGAAGGGGTATTGATGCCACTAATTTTACCATAGATCATTTGTTTCATTAAACATTCACTTCCAAAAGAGACAATTTGGGCCCGGAGTGAGGTTGGGGCTGCTTGGCACAGAAATTGATGTCGAGGCATTTTTTACAATTTTGACTTCAGAGGCCCTAAAAATAGTCATAAATAGCATGAATAATGTTCGCCCGATTCAAAAAAGTTGGGAATATCCCTTGGAAATATGATTCAAGAGATTTTGTTGAATTTTTAATTGTGTTGTTAAGGGTTGTCAAGGTGAACTTATGACATATGTACCGGAAAATCCCTCATTTTCATCCAAAAAGTGCAAATTTGGGCCTAAATCTCATGACATTGGCCCCATATTGATTGTTTTTGTGCTCTCAGGATTGAGATGGGGCCTTAACCACATGTAGAATATTGTTGCCAGTGTTTTGGGGCATCTGGTCAGTGTAGTCCGATATATCTTAGTCAGATTTAGTTTTTCACTAGAGGTCACAGAATAGAGGTAGCTGTTTTTACATCAAAAACTGCAAAAAATAGCCTTAAAGGCACCCCTTAGACATACTTTAAAGGGCTCTGTGGTCAAAAATAGATACATTTTTCATAAAATGACTTCAAATTCATGTTAGGGGAGGAAATATCTTTATTTTGTGGCAAAAGTGAAACTTTTTTGGGAAAGCCCCCATACCTATTAATAAGGCCAAATGGGTGGGTTTTAGACCCGTTTTTGATGTTTTATGAAGGATTTAGCTGTTTTTCTCTGAATTTCTTGCCTTGATATGGATAGAAGGGGTATTGATGCCACTAATTTTACCATAGATCATTTGTTTCATTAAACATTCACTTCCAAAAGAGACAATTTGGGCCCGGAGTGAGGTTGGGGCTGCTTGGCACAGAAATTGATGTCGAGGCATTTTTTACAATTTTGACTTCAGAGGCCCTAAAAATAGTCATAAATAGCATGAATAATGTTCGCCCGATTCAAAAAAGTTGGGAATATCCCTTGGAAATATGATTCAAGAGATTTTGTTGAATTTTTAATTGTGTTGTTAAGGGTTGTCAAGGTGAACTTATGACATATGTACCGGAAAATCCCTCATTTTCATCCAAAAAGTGCAAATTTGGGCCTAAATCTCATGACATTGGCCCCATATTGATTGTTTTTGTGCTCTCAGGATTGAGATGGGGCCTTAACCACATGTAGAATATTGTTGCCAGTGTTTTGGGGCATCTGGTCAGTGTAGTCCGATATATCTTAGTCAGATTTAGTTTTTCACTAGAGGTCACAGAATAGAGGTAGCTGTTTTTACATCAAAAACTGCAAAAAATAGCCTTAAAGGCACCCCTTAGACATACTTTAAAGGGCTCTGTGGTCAAAAATAGATACATTTTTCATAAAATGACTTCAAATTCATGTTAGGGGAGGAAATATCTTTATTTTGTGGCAAAAGTGAAACTTTTTTGGGAAAGCCCCCATACCTATTAATAAGGCCAAATGGGTGGGTTTTAGACCCGTTTTTGATGTTTTATGAAGGATTTAGCTGTTTTTCTCTGAATTTCTTGCCTTGATATGGATAGAAGGGGTATTGATGCCACTAATTTTACCATAGATCATTTGTTTCATTAAACATTCACTTCCAAAAGAGACAATTTGGGCCCGGAGTGAGGTTGGGGCTGCTTGGCACAGAAATTGATGTCGAGGCATTTTTTACAATTTTGACTTCAGAGGCCCTAAAAATAGTCATAAATAGCATGAATAATGTTCGCCCGATTCAAAAAAGTTGGGAATATCCCTTGGAAATATGATTCAAGAGATTTTGTTGAATTTTTAATTGTGTTGTTAAGGGTTGTCAAGGTGAACTTATGACATATGTACCGGAAAATCCCTCATTTTCATCCAAAAAGTGCAAATTTGGGCCTAAATCTCATGACATTGGCCCCATATTGATTGTTTTTGTGCTCTCAGGATTGAGATGGGGCCTTAACCACATGTAGAATATTGTTGCCAGTGTTTTGGGGCATCTGGTCAGTGTAGTCCGATATATCTTAGTCAGATTTAGTTTTTCACTAGAGGTCACAGAATAGAGGTAGCTGTTTTTACATCAAAAACTGCAAAAAATAGCCTTAAAGGCACCCCTTAGACATACTTTAAAGGGCTCTGTGGTCAAAAATAGATACATTTTTCATAAAATGACTTCAAATTCATGTTAGGGGAGGAAATATCTTTATTTTGTGGCAAAAGTGAAACTTTTTTGGGAAAGCCCCCATACCTATTAAGGTGTCACAGTACTAATCCGCCCAGGAAACCTAGGACAGCCAAATAGTCCCTACTAAAAACGGAATTCTAGTGGATATAATCAGTGCTAGGAGACCTTATTTTTGACTGGGAGTAATAATAGGCATACCAGAAGATGGGCAATGCTTGGTTTAAAAAAAGTTTTAAAAAGGTTTTGGTATCCATGGTAACCAAGGGGTTACGCTTTGAGGTCAAAGTCAAGGTCACAGGTCGGTGCGGCACTTGAAAAATTGATCATATTCAGACTATGCTTTTTCCATGGCAACTAGCGCAAAATCTAATCTGACTCCCCTATTGACGGACATTTTTAAAGGATCGGAAATGACGTCAGCTTTTGTTTAAGGCGTCATTTATGAACGCCATCAAATTTTGAACCACATTTGGAGCCACTTGATAGTGAAAAAGAGGAAAATATTAGAACATCACTGTGCCAATTAGTACCGTGACACCTTAATAAGGCCAAATGGGTGGGTTTTAGACCCGTTTTTGATGTTTTATGAAGGATTTAGCTGTTTTTCTCTGAATTTCTTGCCTTGATATGGATAGAAGGGGTATTGATGCCACTAATTTTACCATAGATCATTTGTTTCATTAAACATTCACTTCCAAAAGAGACAATTTGGGCCCGGAGTGAGGTTGGGGCTGCTTGGCACAGAAATTGATGTCGAGGCATTTTTTACAATTTTGACTTCAGAGGCCCTAAAAATAGTCATAAATAGCATGAATAATGTTCGCCCGATTCAAAAAAGTTGGGAATATCCCTTGGAAATATGATTCAAGAGATTTTGTTGAATTTTTAATTGTGTTGTTAAGGGTTGTCAAGGTGAACTTATGACATATGTACCGGAAAATCCCTCATTTTCATCCAAAAAGTGCAAATTTGGGCCTAAATCTCATGACATTGGCCCCATATTGATTGTTTTTGTGCTCTCAGGATTGAGATGGGGCCTTAACCACATGTAGAATATTGTTGCCAGTGTTTTGGGGCATCTGGTCAGTGTAGTCCGATATATCTTAGTCAGATTTAGTTTTTCACTAGAGGTCACAGAATAGAGGTAGCTGTTTTTACATCAAAAACTGCAAAAAATAGCCTTAAAGGCACCCCTTAGACATACTTTAAAGGGCTCTGTGGTCAAAAATAGATACATTTTTCATAAAATGACTTCAAATTCATGTTAGGGGAGGAAATATCTTTATTTTGTGGCAAAAGTGAAACTTTTTTGGGAAAGCCCCCATACCTATTAATAAGGCCAAATGGGTGGGTTTTAGACCCGTTTTTGATGTTTTATGAAGGATTTAGCTGTTTTTCTCTGAATTTCTTGCCTTGATATGGATAGAAGGGGTATTGATGCCACTAATTTTACCATAGATCATTTGTTTCATTAAACATTCACTTCCAAAAGAGACAATTTGGGCCCGGAGTGAGGTTGGGGCTGCTTGGCACAGAAATTGATGTCGAGGCATTTTTTACAATTTTGACTTCAGAGGCCCTAAAAATAGTCATAAATAGCATGAATAATGTTCGCCCGATTCAAAAAAGTTGGGAATATCCCTTGGAAATATGATTCAAGAGATTTTGTTGAATTTTTAATTGTGTTGTTAAGGGTTGTCAAGGTGAACTTATGACATATGTACCGGAAAATCCCTCATTTTCATCCAAAAAGTGCAAATTTGGGCCTAAATCTCATGACATTGGCCCCATATTGATTGTTTTTGTGCTCTCAGGATTGAGATGGGGCCTTAACCACATGTAGAATATTGTTGCCAGTGTTTTGGGGCATCTGGTCAGTGTAGTCCGATATATCTTAGTCAGATTTAGTTTTTCACTAGAGGTCACAGAATAGAGGTAGCTGTTTTTACATCAAAAACTGCAAAAAATAGCCTTAAAGGCACCCCTTAGACATACTTTAAAGGGCTCTGTGGTCAAAAATAGATACATTTTTCATAAAATGACTTCAAATTCATGTTAGGGGAGGAAATATCTTTATTTTGTGGCAAAAGTGAAACTTTTTTGGGAAAGCCCCCATACCTATTAAGGTGTCACAGTACTAATCCGCCCAGGAAACCTAGGACAGCCAAATAGTCCCTACTAAAAACGGAATTCTAGTGGATATAATCAGTGCTAGGAGACCTTATTTTTGACTGGGAGTAATAATAGGCATACCAGAAGATGGGCAATGCTTGGTTTAAAAAAAGTTTTAAAAAGGTTTTGGTATCCATGGTAACCAAGGGGTTACGCTTTGAGGTCAAAGTCAAGGTCACAGGTCGGTGCGGCACTTGAAAAATTGATCATATTCAGACTATGCTTTTTCCATGGCAACTAGCGCAAAATCTAATCTGACTCCCCTATTGACGGACATTTTTAAAGGATCGGAAATGACGTCAGCTTTTGTTTAAGGCGTCATTTATGAACGCCATCAAATTTTGAACCACATTTGGAGCCACTTGATAGTGAAAAAGAGGAAAATATTAGAACATCACTGTGCCAATTAGTACCGTGACACCTTAATAAGGCCAAATGGGTGGGTTTTAGACCCGTTTTTGATGTTTTATGAAGGATTTAGCTGTTTTTCTCTGAATTTCTTGCCTTGATATGGATAGAAGGGGTATTGATGCCACTAATTTTACCATAGATCATTTGTTTCATTAAACATTCACTTCCAAAAGAGACAATTTGGGCCCGGAGTGAGGTTGGGGCTGCTTGGCACAGAAATTGATGTCGAGGCATTTTTTACAATTTTGACTTCAGAGGCCCTAAAAATAGTCATAAATAGCATGAATAATGTTCGCCCGATTCAAAAAAGTTGGGAATATCCCTTGGAAATATGATTCAAGAGATTTTGTTGAATTTTTAATTGTGTTGTTAAGGGTTGTCAAGGTGAACTTATGACATATGTACCGGAAAATCCCTCATTTTCATCCAAAAAGTGCAAATTTGGGCCTAAATCTCATGACATTGGCCCCATATTGATTGTTTTTGTGCTCTCAGGATTGAGATGGGGCCTTAACCACATGTAGAATATTGTTGCCAGTGTTTTGGGGCATCTGGTCAGTGTAGTCCGATATATCTTAGTCAGATTTAGTTTTTCACTAGAGGTCACAGAATAGAGGTAGCTGTTTTTACATCAAAAACTGCAAAAAATAGCCTTAAAGGCACCCCTTAGACATACTTTAAAGGGCTCTGTGGTCAAAAATAGATACATTTTTCATAAAATGACTTCAAATTCATGTTAGGGGAGGAAATATCTTTATTTTGTGGCAAAAGTGAAACTTTTTTGGGAAAGCCCCCATACCTATTAATAAGGCCAAATGGGTGGGTTTTAGACCCGTTTTTGATGTTTTATGAAGGATTTAGCTGTTTTTCTCTGAATTTCTTGCCTTGATATGGATAGAAGGGGTATTGATGCCACTAATTTTACCATAGATCATTTGTTTCATTAAACATTCACTTCCAAAAGAGACAATTTGGGCCCGGAGTGAGGTTGGGGCTGCTTGGCACAGAAATTGATGTCGAGGCATTTTTTACAATTTTGACTTCAGAGGCCCTAAAAATAGTCATAAATAGCATGAATAATGTTCGCCCGATTCAAAAAAGTTGGGAATATCCCTTGGAAATATGATTCAAGAGATTTTGTTGAATTTTTAATTGTGTTGTTAAGGGTTGTCAAGGTGAACTTATGACATATGTACCGGAAAATCCCTCATTTTCATCCAAAAAGTGCAAATTTGGGCCTAAATCTCATGACATTGGCCCCATATTGATTGTTTTTGTGCTCTCAGGATTGAGATGGGGCCTTAACCACATGTAGAATATTGTTGCCAGTGTTTTGGGGCATCTGGTCAGTGTAGTCCGATATATCTTAGTCAGATTTAGTTTTTCACTAGAGGTCACAGAATAGAGGTAGCTGTTTTTACATCAAAAACTGCAAAAAATAGCCTTAAAGGCACCCCTTAGACATACTTTAAAGGGCTCTGTGGTCAAAAATAGATACATTTTTCATAAAATGACTTCAAATTCATGTTAGGGGAGGAAATATCTTTATTTTGTGGCAAAAGTGAAACTTTTTTGGGAAAGCCCCCATACCTATTAATAAGGCCAAATGGGTGGGTTTTAGACCCGTTTTTGATGTTTTATGAAGGATTTAGCTGTTTTTCTCTGAATTTCTTGCCTTGATATGGATAGAAGGGGTATTGATGCCACTAATTTTACCATAGATCATTTGTTTCATTAAACATTCACTTCCAAAAGAGACAATTTGGGCCCGGAGTGAGGTTGGGGCTGCTTGGCACAGAAATTGATGTCGAGGCATTTTTTACAATTTTGACTTCAGAGGCCCTAAAAATAGTCATAAATAGCATGAATAATGTTCGCCCGATTCAAAAAAGTTGGGAATATCCCTTGGAAATATGATTCAAGAGATTTTGTTGAATTTTTAATTGTGTTGTTAAGGGTTGTCAAGGTGAACTTATGACATATGTACCGGAAAATCCCTCATTTTCATCCAAAAAGTGCAAATTTGGGCCTAAATCTCATGACATTGGCCCCATATTGATTGTTTTTGTGCTCTCAGGATTGAGATGGGGCCTTAACCACATGTAGAATATTGTTGCCAGTGTTTTGGGGCATCTGGTCAGTGTAGTCCGATATATCTTAGTCAGATTTAGTTTTTCACTAGAGGTCACAGAATAGAGGTAGCTGTTTTTACATCAAAAACTGCAAAAAATAGCCTTAAAGGCACCCCTTAGACATACTTTAAAGGGCTCTGTGGTCAAAAATAGATACATTTTTCATAAAATGACTTCAAATTCATGTTAGGGGAGGAAATATCTTTATTTTGTGGCAAAAGTGAAACTTTTTTGGGAAAGCCCCCATACCTATTAATAAGGCCAAATGGGTGGGTTTTAGACCCGTTTTTGATGTTTTATGAAGGATTTAGCTGTTTTTCTCTGAATTTCTTGCCTTGATATGGATAGAAGGGGTATTGATGCCACTAATTTTACCATAGATCATTTGTTTCATTAAACATTCACTTCCAAAAGAGACAATTTGGGCCCGGAGTGAGGTTGGGGCTGCTTGGCACAGAAATTGATGTCGAGGCATTTTTTACAATTTTGACTTCAGAGGCCCTAAAAATAGTCATAAATAGCATGAATAATGTTCGCCCGATTCAAAAAAGTTGGGAATATCCCTTGGAAATATGATTCAAGAGATTTTGTTGAATTTTTAATTGTGTTGTTAAGGGTTGTCAAGGTGAACTTATGACATATGTACCGGAAAATCCCTCATTTTCATCCAAAAAGTGCAAATTTGGGCCTAAATCTCATGACATTGGCCCCATATTGATTGTTTTTGTGCTCTCAGGATTGAGATGGGGCCTTAACCACATGTAGAATATTGTTGCCAGTGTTTTGGGGCATCTGGTCAGTGTAGTCCGATATATCTTAGTCAGATTTAGTTTTTCACTAGAGGTCACAGAATAGAGGTAGCTGTTTTTACATCAAAAACTGCAAAAAATAGCCTTAAAGGCACCCCTTAGACATACTTTAAAGGGCTCTGTGGTCAAAAATAGATACATTTTTCATAAAATGACTTCAAATTCATGTTAGGGGAGGAAATATCTTTATTTTGTGGCAAAAGTGAAACTTTTTTGGGAAAGCCCCCATACCTATTAAGGTGTCACAGTACTAATCCGCCCAGGAAACCTAGGACAGCCAAATAGTCCCTACTAAAAACGGAATTCTAGTGGATATAATCAGTGCTAGGAGACCTTATTTTTGACTGGGAGTAATAATAGGCATACCAGAAGATGGGCAATGCTTGGTTTAAAAAAAGTTTTAAAAAGGTTTTGGTATCCATGGTAACCAAGGGGTTACGCTTTGAGGTCAAAGTCAAGGTCACAGGTCGGTGCGGCACTTGAAAAATTGATCATATTCAGACTATGCTTTTTCCATGGCAACTAGCGCAAAATCTAATCTGACTCCCCTATTGACGGACATTTTTAAAGGATCGGAAATGACGTCAGCTTTTGTTTAAGGCGTCATTTATGAACGCCATCAAATTTTGAACCACATTTGGAGCCACTTGATAGTGAAAAAGAGGAAAATATTAGAACATCACTGTGCCAATTAGTACCGTGACACCTTAATAAGGCCAAATGGGTGGGTTTTAGACCCGTTTTTGATGTTTTATGAAGGATTTAGCTGTTTTTCTCTGAATTTCTTGCCTTGATATGGATAGAAGGGGTATTGATGCCACTAATTTTACCATAGATCATTTGTTTCATTAAACATTCACTTCCAAAAGAGACAATTTGGGCCCGGAGTGAGGTTGGGGCTGCTTGGCACAGAAATTGATGTCGAGGCATTTTTTACAATTTTGACTTCAGAGGCCCTAAAAATAGTCATAAATAGCATGAATAATGTTCGCCCGATTCAAAAAAGTTGGGAATATCCCTTGGAAATATGATTCAAGAGATTTTGTTGAATTTTTAATTGTGTTGTTAAGGGTTGTCAAGGTGAACTTATGACATATGTACCGGAAAATCCCTCATTTTCATCCAAAAAGTGCAAATTTGGGCCTAAATCTCATGACATTGGCCCCATATTGATTGTTTTTGTGCTCTCAGGATTGAGATGGGGCCTTAACCACATGTAGAATATTGTTGCCAGTGTTTTGGGGCATCTGGTCAGTGTAGTCCGATATATCTTAGTCAGATTTAGTTTTTCACTAGAGGTCACAGAATAGAGGTAGCTGTTTTTACATCAAAAACTGCAAAAAATAGCCTTAAAGGCACCCCTTAGACATACTTTAAAGGGCTCTGTGGTCAAAAATAGATACATTTTTCATAAAATGACTTCAAATTCATGTTAGGGGAGGAAATATCTTTATTTTGTGGCAAAAGTGAAACTTTTTTGGGAAAGCCCCCATACCTATTAATAAGGCCAAATGGGTGGGTTTTAGACCCGTTTTTGATGTTTTATGAAGGATTTAGCTGTTTTTCTCTGAATTTCTTGCCTTGATATGGATAGAAGGGGTATTGATGCCACTAATTTTACCATAGATCATTTGTTTCATTAAACATTCACTTCCAAAAGAGACAATTTGGGCCCGGAGTGAGGTTGGGGCTGCTTGGCACAGAAATTGATGTCGAGGCATTTTTTACAATTTTGACTTCAGAGGCCCTAAAAATAGTCATAAATAGCATGAATAATGTTCGCCCGATTCAAAAAAGTTGGGAATATCCCTTGGAAATATGATTCAAGAGATTTTGTTGAATTTTTAATTGTGTTGTTAAGGGTTGTCAAGGTGAACTTATGACATATGTACCGGAAAATCCCTCATTTTCATCCAAAAAGTGCAAATTTGGGCCTAAATCTCATGACATTGGCCCCATATTGATTGTTTTTGTGCTCTCAGGATTGAGATGGGGCCTTAACCACATGTAGAATATTGTTGCCAGTGTTTTGGGGCATCTGGTCAGTGTAGTCCGATATATCTTAGTCAGATTTAGTTTTTCACTAGAGGTCACAGAATAGAGGTAGCTGTTTTTACATCAAAAACTGCAAAAAATAGCCTTAAAGGCACCCCTTAGACATACTTTAAAGGGCTCTGTGGTCAAAAATAGATACATTTTTCATAAAATGACTTCAAATTCATGTTAGGGGAGGAAATATCTTTATTTTGTGGCAAAAGTGAAACTTTTTTGGGAAAGCCCCCATACCTATTAAGGTGTCACAGTACTAATCCGCCCAGGAAACCTAGGACAGCCAAATAGTCCCTACTAAAAACGGAATTCTAGTGGATATAATCAGTGCTAGGAGACCTTATTTTTGACTGGGAGTAATAATAGGCATACCAGAAGATGGGCAATGCTTGGTTTAAAAAAAGTTTTAAAAAGGTTTTGGTATCCATGGTAACCAAGGGGTTACGCTTTGAGGTCAAAGTCAAGGTCACAGGTCGGTGCGGCACTTGAAAAATTGATCATATTCAGACTATGCTTTTTCCATGGCAACTAGCGCAAAATCTAATCTGACTCCCCTATTGACGGACATTTTTAAAGGATCGGAAATGACGTCAGCTTTTGTTTAAGGCGTCATTTATGAACGCCATCAAATTTTGAACCACATTTGGAGCCACTTGATAGTGAAAAAGAGGAAAATATTAGAACATCACTGTGCCAATTAGTACCGTGACACCTTAATAAGGCCAAATGGGTGGGTTTTAGACCCGTTTTTGATGTTTTATGAAGGATTTAGCTGTTTTTCTCTGAATTTCTTGCCTTGATATGGATAGAAGGGGTATTGATGCCACTAATTTTACCATAGATCATTTGTTTCATTAAACATTCACTTCCAAAAGAGACAATTTGGGCCCGGAGTGAGGTTGGGGCTGCTTGGCACAGAAATTGATGTCGAGGCATTTTTTACAATTTTGACTTCAGAGGCCCTAAAAATAGTCATAAATAGCATGAATAATGTTCGCCCGATTCAAAAAAGTTGGGAATATCCCTTGGAAATATGATTCAAGAGATTTTGTTGAATTTTTAATTGTGTTGTTAAGGGTTGTCAAGGTGAACTTATGACATATGTACCGGAAAATCCCTCATTTTCATCCAAAAAGTGCAAATTTGGGCCTAAATCTCATGACATTGGCCCCATATTGATTGTTTTTGTGCTCTCAGGATTGAGATGGGGCCTTAACCACATGTAGAATATTGTTGCCAGTGTTTTGGGGCATCTGGTCAGTGTAGTCCGATATATCTTAGTCAGATTTAGTTTTTCACTAGAGGTCACAGAATAGAGGTAGCTGTTTTTACATCAAAAACTGCAAAAAATAGCCTTAAAGGCACCCCTTAGACATACTTTAAAGGGCTCTGTGGTCAAAAATAGATACATTTTTCATAAAATGACTTCAAATTCATGTTAGGGGAGGAAATATCTTTATTTTGTGGCAAAAGTGAAACTTTTTTGGGAAAGCCCCCATACCTATTAATAAGGCCAAATGGGTGGGTTTTAGACCCGTTTTTGATGTTTTATGAAGGATTTAGCTGTTTTTCTCTGAATTTCTTGCCTTGATATGGATAGAAGGGGTATTGATGCCACTAATTTTACCATAGATCATTTGTTTCATTAAACATTCACTTCCAAAAGAGACAATTTGGGCCCGGAGTGAGGTTGGGGCTGCTTGGCACAGAAATTGATGTCGAGGCATTTTTTACAATTTTGACTTCAGAGGCCCTAAAAATAGTCATAAATAGCATGAATAATGTTCGCCCGATTCAAAAAAGTTGGGAATATCCCTTGGAAATATGATTCAAGAGATTTTGTTGAATTTTTAATTGTGTTGTTAAGGGTTGTCAAGGTGAACTTATGACATATGTACCGGAAAATCCCTCATTTTCATCCAAAAAGTGCAAATTTGGGCCTAAATCTCATGACATTGGCCCCATATTGATTGTTTTTGTGCTCTCAGGATTGAGATGGGGCCTTAACCACATGTAGAATATTGTTGCCAGTGTTTTGGGGCATCTGGTCAGTGTAGTCCGATATATCTTAGTCAGATTTAGTTTTTCACTAGAGGTCACAGAATAGAGGTAGCTGTTTTTACATCAAAAACTGCAAAAAATAGCCTTAAAGGCACCCCTTAGACATACTTTAAAGGGCTCTGTGGTCAAAAATAGATACATTTTTCATAAAATGACTTCAAATTCATGTTAGGGGAGGAAATATCTTTATTTTGTGGCAAAAGTGAAACTTTTTTGGGAAAGCCCCCATACCTATTAAGGTGTCACAGTACTAATCCGCCCAGGAAACCTAGGACAGCCAAATAGTCCCTACTAAAAACGGAATTCTAGTGGATATAATCAGTGCTAGGAGACCTTATTTTTGACTGGGAGTAATAATAGGCATACCAGAAGATGGGCAATGCTTGGTTTAAAAAAAGTTTTAAAAAGGTTTTGGTATCCATGGTAACCAAGGGGTTACGCTTTGAGGTCAAAGTCAAGGTCACAGGTCGGTGCGGCACTTGAAAAATTGATCATATTCAGACTATGCTTTTTCCATGGCAACTAGCGCAAAATCTAATCTGACTCCCCTATTGACGGACATTTTTAAAGGATCGGAAATGACGTCAGCTTTTGTTTAAGGCGTCATTTATGAACGCCATCAAATTTTGAACCACATTTGGAGCCACTTGATAGTGAAAAAGAGGAAAATATTAGAACATCACTGTGCCAATTAGTACCGTGACACCTTAATAAGGCCAAATGGGTGGGTTTTAGACCCGTTTTTGATGTTTTATGAAGGATTTAGCTGTTTTTCTCTGAATTTCTTGCCTTGATATGGATAGAAGGGGTATTGATGCCACTAATTTTACCATAGATCATTTGTTTCATTAAACATTCACTTCCAAAAGAGACAATTTGGGCCCGGAGTGAGGTTGGGGCTGCTTGGCACAGAAATTGATGTCGAGGCATTTTTTACAATTTTGACTTCAGAGGCCCTAAAAATAGTCATAAATAGCATGAATAATGTTCGCCCGATTCAAAAAAGTTGGGAATATCCCTTGGAAATATGATTCAAGAGATTTTGTTGAATTTTTAATTGTGTTGTTAAGGGTTGTCAAGGTGAACTTATGACATATGTACCGGAAAATCCCTCATTTTCATCCAAAAAGTGCAAATTTGGGCCTAAATCTCATGACATTGGCCCCATATTGATTGTTTTTGTGCTCTCAGGATTGAGATGGGGCCTTAACCACATGTAGAATATTGTTGCCAGTGTTTTGGGGCATCTGGTCAGTGTAGTCCGATATATCTTAGTCAGATTTAGTTTTTCACTAGAGGTCACAGAATAGAGGTAGCTGTTTTTACATCAAAAACTGCAAAAAATAGCCTTAAAGGCACCCCTTAGACATACTTTAAAGGGCTCTGTGGTCAAAAATAGATACATTTTTCATAAAATGACTTCAAATTCATGTTAGGGGAGGAAATATCTTTATTTTGTGGCAAAAGTGAAACTTTTTTGGGAAAGCCCCCATACCTATTAATAAGGCCAAATGGGTGGGTTTTAGACCCGTTTTTGATGTTTTATGAAGGATTTAGCTGTTTTTCTCTGAATTTCTTGCCTTGATATGGATAGAAGGGGTATTGATGCCACTAATTTTACCATAGATCATTTGTTTCATTAAACATTCACTTCCAAAAGAGACAATTTGGGCCCGGAGTGAGGTTGGGGCTGCTTGGCACAGAAATTGATGTCGAGGCATTTTTTACAATTTTGACTTCAGAGGCCCTAAAAATAGTCATAAATAGCATGAATAATGTTCGCCCGATTCAAAAAAGTTGGGAATATCCCTTGGAAATATGATTCAAGAGATTTTGTTGAATTTTTAATTGTGTTGTTAAGGGTTGTCAAGGTGAACTTATGACATATGTACCGGAAAATCCCTCATTTTCATCCAAAAAGTGCAAATTTGGGCCTAAATCTCATGACATTGGCCCCATATTGATTGTTTTTGTGCTCTCAGGATTGAGATGGGGCCTTAACCACATGTAGAATATTGTTGCCAGTGTTTTGGGGCATCTGGTCAGTGTAGTCCGATATATCTTAGTCAGATTTAGTTTTTCACTAGAGGTCACAGAATAGAGGTAGCTGTTTTTACATCAAAAACTGCAAAAAATAGCCTTAAAGGCACCCCTTAGACATACTTTAAAGGGCTCTGTGGTCAAAAATAGATACATTTTTCATAAAATGACTTCAAATTCATGTTAGGGGAGGAAATATCTTTATTTTGTGGCAAAAGTGAAACTTTTTTGGGAAAGCCCCCATACCTATTAAGGTGTCACAGTACTAATCCGCCCAGGAAACCTAGGACAGCCAAATAGTCCCTACTAAAAACGGAATTCTAGTGGATATAATCAGTGCTAGGAGACCTTATTTTTGACTGGGAGTAATAATAGGCATACCAGAAGATGGGCAATGCTTGGTTTAAAAAAAGTTTTAAAAAGGTTTTGGTATCCATGGTAACCAAGGGGTTACGCTTTGAGGTCAAAGTCAAGGTCACAGGTCGGTGCAGCACTTGAAAAATTGATCATATTCAGACTATGCTTTTTCCATGGCAACTAGCGCAAAATCTAATCTGACTCCCCTATTGACGGACATTTTTAAAGGATCGGAAATGACGTCAGCTTTTGTTTAAGGCGTCATTTATGAACGCCATCAAATTTTGAACCACATTTGGAGCCACTTGATAGTGAAAAAGAGGAAAATATTAGAACATCACTGTGCCAATTAGTACCGTGACACCTTAATAAGGCCAAATGGGTGGGTTTTAGACCCGTTTTTGATGTTTTATGAAGGATTTAGCTGTTTTTCTCTGAATTTCTTGCCTTGATATGGATAGAAGGGGTATTGATGCCACTAATTTTACCATAGATCATTTGTTTCATTAAACATTCACTTCCAAAAGAGACAATTTGGGCCCGGAGTGAGGTTGGGGCTGCTTGGCACAGAAATTGATGTCGAGGCATTTTTTACAATTTTGACTTCAGAGGCCCTAAAAATAGTCATAAATAGCATGAATAATGTTCGCCCGATTCAAAAAAGTTGGGAATATCCCTTGGAAATATGATTCAAGAGATTTTGTTGAATTTTTAATTGTGTTGTTAAGGGTTGTCAAGGTGAACTTATGACATATGTACCGGAAAATCCCTCATTTTCATCCAAAAAGTGCAAATTTGGGCCTAAATCTCATGACATTGGCCCCATATTGATTGTTTTTGTGCTCTCAGGATTGAGATGGGGCCTTAACCACATGTAGAATATTGTTGCCAGTGTTTTGGGGCATCTGGTCAGTGTAGTCCGATATATCTTAGTCAGATTTAGTTTTTCACTAGAGGTCACAGAATAGAGGTAGCTGTTTTTACATCAAAAACTGCAAAAAATAGCCTTAAAGGCACCCCTTAGACATACTTTAAAGGGCTCTGTGGTCAAAAATAGATACATTTTTCATAAAATGACTTCAAATTCATGTTAGGGGAGGAAATATCTTTATTTTGTGGCAAAAGTGAAACTTTTTTGGGAAAGCCCCCATACCTATTAATAAGGCCAAATGGGTGGGTTTTAGACCCGTTTTTGATGTTTTATGAAGGATTTAGCTGTTTTTCTCTGAATTTCTTGCCTTGATATGGATAGAAGGGGTATTGATGCCACTAATTTTACCATAGATCATTTGTTTCATTAAACATTCACTTCCAAAAGAGACAATTTGGGCCCGGAGTGAGGTTGGGGCTGCTTGGCACAGAAATTGATGTCGAGGCATTTTTTACAATTTTGACTTCAGAGGCCCTAAAAATAGTCATAAATAGCATGAATAATGTTCGCCCGATTCAAAAAAGTTGGGAATATCCCTTGGAAATATGATTCAAGAGATTTTGTTGAATTTTTAATTGTGTTGTTAAGGGTTGTCAAGGTGAACTTATGACATATGTACCGGAAAATCCCTCATTTTCATCCAAAAAGTGCAAATTTGGGCCTAAATCTCATGACATTGGCCCCATATTGATTGTTTTTGTGCTCTCAGGATTGAGATGGGGCCTTAACCACATGTAGAATATTGTTGCCAGTGTTTTGGGGCATCTGGTCAGTGTAGTCCGATATATCTTAGTCAGATTTAGTTTTTCACTAGAGGTCACAGAATAGAGGTAGCTGTTTTTACATCAAAAACTGCAAAAAATAGCCTTAAAGGCACCCCTTAGACATACTTTAAAGGGCTCTGTGGTCAAAAATAGATACATTTTTCATAAAATGACTTCAAATTCATGTTAGGGGAGGAAATATCTTTATTTTGTGGCAAAAGTGAAACTTTTTTGGGAAAGCCCCCATACCTATTAATAAGGCCAAATGGGTGGGTTTTAGACCCGTTTTTGATGTTTTATGAAGGATTTAGCTGTTTTTCTCTGAATTTCTTGCCTTGATATGGATAGAAGGGGTATTGATGCCACTAATTTTACCATAGATCATTTGTTTCATTAAACATTCACTTCCAAAAGAGACAATTTGGGCCCGGAGTGAGGTTGGGGCTGCTTGGCACAGAAATTGATGTCGAGGCATTTTTTACAATTTTGACTTCAGAGGCCCTAAAAATAGTCATAAATAGCATGAATAATGTTCGCCCGATTCAAAAAAGTTGGGAATATCCCTTGGAAATATGATTCAAGAGATTTTGTTGAATTTTTAATTGTGTTGTTAAGGGTTGTCAAGGTGAACTTATGACATATGTACCGGAAAATCCCTCATTTTCATCCAAAAAGTGCAAATTTGGGCCTAAATCTCATGACATTGGCCCCATATTGATTGTTTTTGTGCTCTCAGGATTGAGATGGGGCCTTAACCACATGTAGAATATTGTTGCCAGTGTTTTGGGGCATCTGGTCAGTGTAGTCCGATATATCTTAGTCAGATTTAGTTTTTCACTAGAGGTCACAGAATAGAGGTAGCTGTTTTTACATCAAAAACTGCAAAAAATAGCCTTAAAGGCACCCCTTAGACATACTTTAAAGGGCTCTGTGGTCAAAAATAGATACATTTTTCATAAAATGACTTCAAATTCATGTTAGGGGAGGAAATATCTTTATTTTGTGGCAAAAGTGAAACTTTTTTGGGAAAGCCCCCATACCTATTAATAAGGCCAAATGGGTGGGTTTTAGACCCGTTTTTGATGTTTTATGAAGGATTTAGCTGTTTTTCTCTGAATTTCTTGCCTTGATATGGATAGAAGGGGTATTGATGCCACTAATTTTACCATAGATCATTTGTTTCATTAAACATTCACTTCCAAAAGAGACAATTTGGGCCCGGAGTGAGGTTGGGGCTGCTTGGCACAGAAATTGATGTCGAGGCATTTTTTACAATTTTGACTTCAGAGGCCCTAAAAATAGTCATAAATAGCATGAATAATGTTCGCCCGATTCAAAAAAGTTGGGAATATCCCTTGGAAATATGATTCAAGAGATTTTGTTGAATTTTTAATTGTGTTGTTAAGGGTTGTCAAGGTGAACTTATGACATATGTACCGGAAAATCCCTCATTTTCATCCAAAAAGTGCAAATTTGGGCCTAAATCTCATGACATTGGCCCCATATTGATTGTTTTTGTGCTCTCAGGATTGAGATGGGGCCTTAACCACATGTAGAATATTGTTGCCAGTGTTTTGGGGCATCTGGTCAGTGTAGTCCGATATATCTTAGTCAGATTTAGTTTTTCACTAGAGGTCACAGAATAGAGGTAGCTGTTTTTACATCAAAAACTGCAAAAAATAGCCTTAAAGGCACCCCTTAGACATACTTTAAAGGGCTCTGTGGTCAAAAATAGATACATTTTTCATAAAATGACTTCAAATTCATGTTAGGGGAGGAAATATCTTTATTTTGTGGCAAAAGTGAAACTTTTTTGGGAAAGCCCCCATACCTATTAAGGTGTCACAGTACTAATCCGCCCAGGAAACCTAGGACAGCCAAATAGTCCCTACTAAAAACGGAATTCTAGTGGATATAATCAGTGCTAGGAGACCTTATTTTTGACTGGGAGTAATAATAGGCATACCAGAAGATGGGCAATGCTTGGTTTAAAAAAAGTTTTAAAAAGGTTTTGGTATCCATGGTAACCAAGGGGTTACGCTTTGAGGTCAAAGTCAAGGTCACAGGTCGGTGCGGCACTTGAAAAATTGATCATATTCAGACTATGCTTTTTCCATGGCAACTAGCGCAAAATCTAATCTGACTCCCCTATTGACGGACATTTTTAAAGGATCGGAAATGACGTCAGCTTTTGTTTAAGGCGTCATTTATGAACGCCATCAAATTTTGAACCACATTTGGAGCCACTTGATAGTGAAAAAGAGGAAAATATTAGAACATCACTGTGCCAATTAGTACCGTGACACCTTAATAAGGCCAAATGGGTGGGTTTTAGACCCGTTTTTGATGTTTTATGAAGGATTTAGCTGTTTTTCTCTGAATTTCTTGCCTTGATATGGATAGAAGGGGTATTGATGCCACTAATTTTACCATAGATCATTTGTTTCATTAAACATTCACTTCCAAAAGAGACAATTTGGGCCCGGAGTGAGGTTGGGGCTGCTTGGCACAGAAATTGATGTCGAGGCATTTTTTACAATTTTGACTTCAGAGGCCCTAAAAATAGTCATAAATAGCATGAATAATGTTCGCCCGATTCAAAAAAGTTGGGAATATCCCTTGGAAATATGATTCAAGAGATTTTGTTGAATTTTTAATTGTGTTGTTAAGGGTTGTCAAGGTGAACTTATGACATATGTACCGGAAAATCCCTCATTTTCATCCAAAAAGTGCAAATTTGGGCCTAAATCTCATGACATTGGCCCCATATTGATTGTTTTTGTGCTCTCAGGATTGAGATGGGGCCTTAACCACATGTAGAATATTGTTGCCAGTGTTTTGGGGCATCTGGTCAGTGTAGTCCGATATATCTTAGTCAGATTTAGTTTTTCACTAGAGGTCACAGAATAGAGGTAGCTGTTTTTACATCAAAAACTGCAAAAAATAGCCTTAAAGGCACCCCTTAGACATACTTTAAAGGGCTCTGTGGTCAAAAATAGATACATTTTTCATAAAATGACTTCAAATTCATGTTAGGGGAGGAAATATCTTTATTTTGTGGCAAAAGTGAAACTTTTTTGGGAAAGCCCCCATACCTATTAATAAGGCCAAATGGGTGGGTTTTAGACCCGTTTTTGATGTTTTATGAAGGATTTAGCTGTTTTTCTCTGAATTTCTTGCCTTGATATGGATAGAAGGGGTATTGATGCCACTAATTTTACCATAGATCATTTGTTTCATTAAACATTCACTTCCAAAAGAGACAATTTGGGCCCGGAGTGAGGTTGGGGCTGCTTGGCACAGAAATTGATGTCGAGGCATTTTTTACAATTTTGACTTCAGAGGCCCTAAAAATAGTCATAAATAGCATGAATAATGTTCGCCCGATTCAAAAAAGTTGGGAATATCCCTTGGAAATATGATTCAAGAGATTTTGTTGAATTTTTAATTGTGTTGTTAAGGGTTGTCAAGGTGAACTTATGACATATGTACCGGAAAATCCCTCATTTTCATCCAAAAAGTGCAAATTTGGGCCTAAATCTCATGACATTGGCCCCATATTGATTGTTTTTGTGCTCTCAGGATTGAGATGGGGCCTTAACCACATGTAGAATATTGTTGCCAGTGTTTTGGGGCATCTGGTCAGTGTAGTCCGATATATCTTAGTCAGATTTAGTTTTTCACTAGAGGTCACAGAATAGAGGTAGCTGTTTTTACATCAAAAACTGCAAAAAATAGCCTTAAAGGCACCCCTTAGACATACTTTAAAGGGCTCTGTGGTCAAAAATAGATACATTTTTCATAAAATGACTTCAAATTCATGTTAGGGGAGGAAATATCTTTATTTTGTGGCAAAAGTGAAACTTTTTTGGGAAAGCCCCCATACCTATTAATAAGGCCAAATGGGTGGGTTTTAGACCCGTTTTTGATGTTTTATGAAGGATATAGCTGTTTTTCTCTGAATTTCTTGCCTTGATATGGATAGAAGGGGTATTGATGCCACTAATTTTACCATAGATCATTTGTTTCATTAAACATTCACTTCCAAAAGAGACAATTTGGGCCCGGAGTGAGGTTGGGGCTGCTTGGCACAGAAATTGATGTCGAGGCATTTTTTACAATTTTGACTTCAGAGGCCCTAAAAATAGTCATAAATAGCATGAATAATGTTCGCCCGATTCAAAAAAGTTGGGAATATCCCTTGGAAATATGATTCAAGAGATTTTGTTGAATTTTTAATTGTGTTGTTAAGGGTTGTCAAGGTGAACTTATGACATATGTACCGGAAAATCCCTCATTTTCATCCAAAAAGTGCAAATTTGGGCCTAAATCTCATGACATTGGCCCCATATTGATTGTTTTTGTGCTCTCAGGATTGAGATGGGGCCTTAACCACATGTAGAATATTGTTGCCAGTGTTTTGGGGCATCTGGTCAGTGTAGTCCGATATATCTTAGTCAGATTTAGTTTTTCACTAGAGGTCACAGAATAGAGGTAGCTGTTTTTACATCAAAAACTGCAAAAAATAGCCTTAAAGGCACCCCTTAGACATACTTTAAAGGGCTCTGTGGTCAAAAATAGATACATTTTTCATAAAATGACTTCAAATTCATGTTAGGGGAGGAAATATCTTTATTTTGTGGCAAAAGTGAAACTTTTTTGGGAAAGCCCCCATACCTATTAATAAGGCCAAATGGGTGGGTTTTAGACCCGTTTTTGATGTTTTATGAAGGATTTAGCTGTTTTTCTCTGAATTTCTTGCCTTGATATGGATAGAAGGGGTATTGATGCCACTAATTTTACCATAGATCATTTGTTTCATTAAACATTCACTTCCAAAAGAGACAATTTGGGCCCGGAGTGAGGTTGGGGCTGCTTGGCACAGAAATTGATGTCGAGGCATTTTTTACAATTTTGACTTCAGAGGCCCTAAAAATAGTCATAAATAGCATGAATAATGTTCGCCCGATTCAAAAAAGTTGGGAATATCCCTTGGAAATATGATTCAAGAGATTTTGTTGAATTTTTAATTGTGTTGTTAAGGGTTGTCAAGGTGAACTTATGACATATGTACCGGAAAATCCCTCATTTTCATCCAAAAAGTGCAAATTTGGGCCTAAATCTCATGACATTGGCCCCATATTGATTGTTTTTGTGCTCTCAGGATTGAGATGGGGCCTTAACCACATGTAGAATATTGTTGCCAGTGTTTTGGGGCATCTGGTCAGTGTAGTCCGATATATCTTAGTCAGATTTAGTTTTTCACTAGAGGTCACAGAATAGAGGTAGCTGTTTTTACATCAAAAACTGCAAAAAATAGCCTTAAAGGCACCCCTTAGACATACTTTAAAGGGCTCTGTGGTCAAAAATAGATACATTTTTCATAAAATGACTTCAAATTCATGTTAGGGGAGGAAATATCTTTATTTTGTGGCAAAAGTGAAACTTTTTTGGGAAAGCCCCCATACCTATTAATAAGGCCAAATGGGTGGGTTTTAGACCCGTTTTTGATGTTTTATGAAGGATTTAGCTGTTTTTCTCTGAATTTCTTGCCTTGATATGGATAGAAGGGGTATTGATGCCACTAATTTTACCATAGATCATTTGTTTCATTAAACATTCACTTCCAAAAGAGACAATTTGGGCCCGGAGTGAGGTTGGGGCTGCTTGGCACAGAAATTGATGTCGAGGCATTTTTTACAATTTTGACTTCAGAGGCCCTAAAAATAGTCATAAATAGCATGAATAATGTTCGCCCGATTCAAAAAAGTTGGGAATATCCCTTGGAAATATGATTCAAGAGATTTTGTTGAATTTTTAATTGTGTTGTTAAGGGTTGTCAAGGTGAACTTATGACATATGTACCGGAAAATCCCTCATTTTCATCCAAAAAGTGCAAATTTGGGCCTAAATCTCATGACATTGGCCCCATATTGATTGTTTTTGTGCTCTCAGGATTGAGATGGGGCCTTAACCACATGTAGAATATTGTTGCCAGTGTTTTGGGGCATCTGGTCAGTGTAGTCCGATATATCTTAGTCAGATTTAGTTTTTCACTAGAGGTCACAGAATAGAGGTAGCTGTTTTTACATCAAAAACTGCAAAAAATAGCCTTAAAGGCACCCCTTAGACATACTTTAAAGGGCTCTGTGGTCAAAAATAGATACATTTTTCATAAAATGACTTCAAATTCATGTTAGGGGAGGAAATATCTTTATTTTGTGGCAAAAGTGAAACTTTTTTGGGAAAGCCCCCATACCTATTAATAAGGCCAAATGGGTGGGTTTTAGACCCGTTTTTGATGTTTTATGAAGGATTTAGCTGTTTTTCTCTGAATTTCTTGCCTTGATATGGATAGAAGGGGTATTGATGCCACTAATTTTACCATAGATCATTTGTTTCATTAAACATTCACTTCCAAAAGAGACAATTTGGGCCCGGAGTGAGGTTGGGGCTGCTTGGCACAGAAATTGATGTCGAGGCATTTTTTACAATTTTGACTTCAGAGGCCCTAAAAATAGTCATAAATAGCATGAATAATGTTCGCCCGATTCAAAAAAGTTGGGAATATCCCTTGGAAATATGATTCAAGAGATTTTGTTGAATTTTTAATTGTGTTGTTAAGGGTTGTCAAGGTGAACTTATGACATATGTACCGGAAAATCCCTCATTTTCATCCAAAAAGTGCAAATTTGGGCCTAAATCTCATGACATTGGCCCCATATTGATTGTTTTTGTGCTCTCAGGATTGAGATGGGGCCTTAACCACATGTAGAATATTGTTGCCAGTGTTTTGGGGCATCTGGTCAGTGTAGTCCGATATATCTTAGTCAGATTTAGTTTTTCACTAGAGGTCACAGAATAGAGGTAGCTGTTTTTACATCAAAAACTGCAAAAAATAGCCTTAAAGGCACCCCTTAGACATACTTTAAAGGGCTCTGTGGTCAAAAATAGATACATTTTTCATAAAATGACTTCAAATTCATGTTAGGGGAGGAAATATCTTTATTTTGTGGCAAAAGTGAAACTTTTTTGGGAAAGCCCCCATACCTATTAATAAGGCCAAATGGGTGGGTTTTAGACCCGTTTTTGATGTTTTATGAAGGATTTAGCTGTTTTTCTCTGAATTTCTTGCCTTGATATGGATAGAAGGGGTATTGATGCCACTAATTTTACCATAGATCATTTGTTTCATTAAACATTCACTTCCAAAAGAGACAATTTGGGCCCGGAGTGAGGTTGGGGCTGCTTGGCACAGAAATTGATGTCGAGGCATTTTTTACAATTTTGACTTCAGAGGCCCTAAAAATAGTCATAAATAGCATGAATAATGTTCGCCCGATTCAAAAAAGTTGGGAATATCCCTTGGAAATATGATTCAAGAGATTTTGTTGAATTTTTAATTGTGTTGTTAAGGGTTGTCAAGGTGAACTTATGACATATGTACCGGAAAATCCCTCATTTTCATCCAAAAAGTGCAAATTTGGGCCTAAATCTCATGACATTGGCCCCATATTGATTGTTTTTGTGCTCTCAGGATTGAGATGGGGCCTTAACCACATGTAGAATATTGTTGCCAGTGTTTTGGGGCATCTGGTCAGTGTAGTCCGATATATCTTAGTCAGATTTAGTTTTTCACTAGAGGTCACAGAATAGAGGTAGCTGTTTTTACATCAAAAACTGCAAAAAATAGCCTTAAAGGCACCCCTTAGACATACTTTAAAGGGCTCTGTGGTCAAAAATAGATACATTTTTCATAAAATGACTTCAAATTCATGTTAGGGGAGGAAATATCTTTATTTTGTGGCAAAAGTGAAACTTTTTTGGGAAAGCCCCCATACCTATTAAGGTGTCACAGTACTAATCCGCCCAGGAAACCTAGGACAGCCAAATAGTCCCTACTAAAAACGGAATTCTAGTGGATATAATCAGTGCTAGGAGACCTTATTTTTGACTGGGAGTAATAATAGGCATACCAGAAGATGGGCAATGCTTGGTTTAAAAAAAGTTTTAAAAAGGTTTTGGTATCCATGGTAACCAAGGGGTTACGCTTTGAGGTCAAAGTCAAGGTCACAGGTCGGTGCGGCACTTGAAAAATTGATCATATTCAGACTATGCTTTTTCCATGGCAACTAGCGCAAAATCTAATCTGACTCCCCTATTGACGGACATTTTTAAAGGATCGGAAATGACGTCAGCTTTTGTTTAAGGCGTCATTTATGAACGCCATCAAATTTTGAACCACATTTGGAGCCACTTGATAGTGAAAAAGAGGAAAATATTAGAACATCACTGTGCCAATTAGTACCGTGACACCTTAATAAGGCCAAATGGGTGGGTTTTAGACCCGTTTTTGATGTTTTATGAAGGATTTAGCTGTTTTTCTCTGAATTTCTTGCCTTGATATGGATAGAAGGGGTATTGATGCCACTAATTTTACCATAGATCATTTGTTTCATTAAACATTCACTTCCAAAAGAGACAATTTGGGCCCGGAGTGAGGTTGGGGCTGCTTGGCACAGAAATTGATGTCGAGGCATTTTTTACAATTTTGACTTCAGAGGCCCTAAAAATAGTCATAAATAGCATGAATAATGTTCGCCCGATTCAAAAAAGTTGGGAATATCCCTTGGAAATATGATTCAAGAGATTTTGTTGAATTTTTAATTGTGTTGTTAAGGGTTGTCAAGGTGAACTTATGACATATGTACCGGAAAATCCCTCATTTTCATCCAAAAAGTGCAAATTTGGGCCTAAATCTCATGACATTGGCCCCATATTGATTGTTTTTGTGCTCTCAGGATTGAGATGGGGCCTTAACCACATGTAGAATATTGTTGCCAGTGTTTTGGGGCATCTGGTCAGTGTAGTCCGATATATCTTAGTCAGATTTAGTTTTTCACTAGAGGTCACAGAATAGAGGTAGCTGTTTTTACATCAAAAACTGCAAAAAATAGCCTTAAAGGCACCCCTTAGACATACTTTAAAGGGCTCTGTGGTCAAAAATAGATACATTTTTCATAAAATGACTTCAAATTCATGTTAGGGGAGGAAATATCTTTATTTTGTGGCAAAAGTGAAACTTTTTTGGGAAAGCCCCCATACCTATTAATAAGGCCAAATGGGTGGGTTTTAGACCCGTTTTTGATGTTTTATGAAGGATTTAGCTGTTTTTCTCTGAATTTCTTGCCTTGATATGGATAGAAGGGGTATTGATGCCACTAATTTTACCATAGATCATTTGTTTCATTAAACATTCACTTCCAAAAGAGACAATTTGGGCCCGGAGTGAGGTTGGGGCTGCTTGGCACAGAAATTGATGTCGAGGCATTTTTTACAATTTTGACTTCAGAGGCCCTAAAAATAGTCATAAATAGCATGAATAATGTTCGCCCGATTCAAAAAAGTTGGGAATATCCCTTGGAAATATGATTCAAGAGATTTTGTTGAATTTTTAATTGTGTTGTTAAGGGTTGTCAAGGTGAACTTATGACATATGTACCGGAAAATCCCTCATTTTCATCCAAAAAGTGCAAATTTGGGCCTAAATCTCATGACATTGGCCCCATATTGATTGTTTTTGTGCTCTCAGGATTGAGATGGGGCCTTAACCACATGTAGAATATTGTTGCCAGTGTTTTGGGGCATCTGGTCAGTGTAGTCCGATATATCTTAGTCAGATTTAGTTTTTCACTAGAGGTCACAGAATAGAGGTAGCTGTTTTTACATCAAAAACTGCAAAAAATAGCCTTAAAGGCACCCCTTAGACATACTTTAAAGGGCTCTGTGGTCAAAAATAGATACATTTTTCATAAAATGACTTCAAATTCATGTTAGGGGAGGAAATATCTTTATTTTGTGGCAAAAGTGAAACTTTTTTGGGAAAGCCCCCATACCTATTAAGGTGTCACAGTACTAATCCGCCCAGGAAACCTAGGACAGCCAAATAGTCCCTACTAAAAACGGAATTCTAGTGGATATAATCAGTGCTAGGAGACCTTATTTTTGACTGGGAGTAATAATAGGCATACCAGAAGATGGGCAATGCTTGGTTTAAAAAAAGTTTTAAAAAGGTTTTGGTATCCATGGTAACCAAGGGGTTACGCTTTGAGGTCAAAGTCAAGGTCACAGGTCGGTGCGGCACTTGAAAAATTGATCATATTCAGACTATGCTTTTTCCATGGCAACTAGCGCAAAATCTAATCTGACTCCCCTATTGACGGACATTTTTAAAGGATCGGAAATGACGTCAGCTTTTGTTTAAGGCGTCATTTATGAACGCCATCAAATTTTGAACCACATTTGGAGCCACTTGATAGTGAAAAAGAGGAAAATATTAGAACATCACTGTGCCAATTAGTACCGTGACACCTTAATAAGGCCAAATGGGTGGGTTTTAGACCCGTTTTTGATGTTTTATGAAGGATTTAGCTGTTTTTCTCTGAATTTCTTGCCTTGATATGGATAGAAGGGGTATTGATGCCACTAATTTTACCATAGATCATTTGTTTCATTAAACATTCACTTCCAAAAGAGACAATTTGGGCCCGGAGTGAGGTTGGGGCTGCTTGGCACAGAAATTGATGTCGAGGCATTTTTTACAATTTTGACTTCAGAGGCCCTAAAAATAGTCATAAATAGCATGAATAATGTTCGCCCGATTCAAAAAAGTTGGGAATATCCCTTGGAAATATGATTCAAGAGATTTTGTTGAATTTTTAATTGTGTTGTTAAGGGTTGTCAAGGTGAACTTATGACATATGTACCGGAAAATCCCTCATTTTCATCCAAAAAGTGCAAATTTGGGCCTAAATCTCATGACATTGGCCCCATATTGATTGTTTTTGTGCTCTCAGGATTGAGATGGGGCCTTAACCACATGTAGAATATTGTTGCCAGTGTTTTGGGGCATCTGGTCAGTGTAGTCCGATATATCTTAGTCAGATTTAGTTTTTCACTAGAGGTCACAGAATAGAGGTAGCTGTTTTTACATCAAAAACTGCAAAAAATAGCCTTAAAGGCACCCCTTAGACATACTTTAAAGGGCTCTGTGGTCAAAAATAGATACATTTTTCATAAAATGACTTCAAATTCATGTTAGGGGAGGAAATATCTTTATTTTGTGGCAAAAGTGAAACTTTTTTGGGAAAGCCCCCATACCTATTAATAAGGCCAAATGGGTGGGTTTTAGACCCGTTTTTGATGTTTTATGAAGGATTTAGCTGTTTTTCTCTGAATTTCTTGCCTTGATATGGATAGAAGGGGTATTGATGCCACTAATTTTACCATAGATCATTTGTTTCATTAAACATTCACTTCCAAAAGAGACAATTTGGGCCCGGAGTGAGGTTGGGGCTGCTTGGCACAGAAATTGATGTCGAGGCATTTTTTACAATTTTGACTTCAGAGGCCCTAAAAATAGTCATAAATAGCATGAATAATGTTCGCCCGATTCAAAAAAGTTGGGAATATCCCTTGGAAATATGATTCAAGAGATTTTGTTGAATTTTTAATTGTGTTGTTAAGGGTTGTCAAGGTGAACTTATGACATATGTACCGGAAAATCCCTCATTTTCATCCAAAAAGTGCAAATTTGGGCCTAAATCTCATGACATTGGCCCCATATTGATTGTTTTTGTGCTCTCAGGATTGAGATGGGGCCTTAACCACATGTAGAATATTGTTGCCAGTGTTTTGGGGCATCTGGTCAGTGTAGTCCGATATATCTTAGTCAGATTTAGTTTTTCACTAGAGGTCACAGAATAGAGGTAGCTGTTTTTACATCAAAAACTGCAAAAAATAGCCTTAAAGGCACCCCTTAGACATACTTTAAAGGGCTCTGTGGTCAAAAATAGATACATTTTTCATAAAATGACTTCAAATTCATGTTAGGGGAGGAAATATCTTTATTTTGTGGCAAAAGTGAAACTTTTTTGGGAAAGCCCCCATACCTATTAATAAGGCCAAATGGGTGGGTTTTAGACCCGTTTTTGATGTTTTATGAAGGATTTAGCTGTTTTTCTCTGAATTTCTTGCCTTGATATGGATAGAAGGGGTATTGATGCCACTAATTTTACCATAGATCATTTGTTTCATTAAACATTCACTTCCAAAAGAGACAATTTGGGCCCGGAGTGAGGTTGGGGCTGCTTGGCACAGAAATTGATGTCGAGGCATTTTTTACAATTTTGACTTCAGAGGCCCTAAAAATAGTCATAAATAGCATGAATAATGTTCGCCCGATTCAAAAAAGTTGGGAATATCCCTTGGAAATATGATTCAAGAGATTTTGTTGAATTTTTAATTGTGTTGTTAAGGGTTGTCAAGGTGAACTTATGACATATGTACCGGAAAATCCCTCATTTTCATCCAAAAAGTGCAAATTTGGGCCTAAATCTCATGACATTGGCCCCATATTGATTGTTTTTGTGCTCTCAGGATTGAGATGGGGCCTTAACCACATGTAGAATATTGTTGCCAGTGTTTTGGGGCATCTGGTCAGTGTAGTCCGATATATCTTAGTCAGATTTAGTTTTTCACTAGAGGTCACAGAATAGAGGTAGCTGTTTTTACATCAAAAACTGCAAAAAATAGCCTTAAAGGCACCCCTTAGACATACTTTAAAGGGCTCTGTGGTCAAAAATAGATACATTTTTCATAAAATGACTTCAAATTCATGTTAGGGGAGGAAATATCTTTATTTTGTGGCAAAAGTGAAACTTTTTTGGGAAAGCCCCCATACCTATTAAGGTGTCACAGTACTAATCCGCCCAGGAAACCTAGGACAGCCAAATAGTCCCTACTAAAAACGGAATTCTAGTGGATATAATCAGTGCTAGGAGACCTTATTTTTGACTGGGAGTAATAATAGGCATACCAGAAGATGGGCAATGCTTGGTTTAAAAAAAGTTTTAAAAAGGTTTTGGTATCCATGGTAACCAAGGGGTTACGCTTTGAGGTCAAAGTCAAGGTCACAGGTCGGTGCGGCACTTGAAAAATTGATCATATTCAGACTATGCTTTTTCCATGGCAACTAGCGCAAAATCTAATCTGACTCCCCTATTGACGGACATTTTTAAAGGATCGGAAATGACGTCAGCTTTTGTTTAAGGCGTCATTTATGAACGCCATCAAATTTTGAACCACATTTGGAGCCACTTGATAGTGAAAAAGAGGAAAATATTAGAACATCACTGTGCCAATTAGTACCGTGACACCTTAATAAGGCCAAATGGGTGGGTTTTAGACCCGTTTTTGATGTTTTATGAAGGATTTAGCTGTTTTTCTCTGAATTTCTTGCCTTGATATGGATAGAAGGGGTATTGATGCCACTAATTTTACCATAGATCATTTGTTTCATTAAACATTCACTTCCAAAAGAGACAATTTGGGCCCGGAGTGAGGTTGGGGCTGCTTGGCACAGAAATTGATGTCGAGGCATTTTTTACAATTTTGACTTCAGAGGCCCTAAAAATAGTCATAAATAGCATGAATAATGTTCGCCCGATTCAAAAAAGTTGGGAATATCCCTTGGAAATATGATTCAAGAGATTTTGTTGAATTTTTAATTGTGTTGTTAAGGGTTGTCAAGGTGAACTTATGACATATGTACCGGAAAATCCCTCATTTTCATCCAAAAAGTGCAAATTTGGGCCTAAATCTCATGACATTGGCCCCATATTGATTGTTTTTGTGCTCTCAGGATTGAGATGGGGCCTTAACCACATGTAGAATATTGTTGCCAGTGTTTTGGGGCATCTGGTCAGTGTAGTCCGATATATCTTAGTCAGATTTAGTTTTTCACTAGAGGTCACAGAATAGAGGTAGCTGTTTTTACATCAAAAACTGCAAAAAATAGCCTTAAAGGCACCCCTTAGACATACTTTAAAGGGCTCTGTGGTCAAAAATAGATACATTTTTCATAAAATGACTTCAAATTCATGTTAGGGGAGGAAATATCTTTATTTTGTGGCAAAAGTGAAACTTTTTTGGGAAAGCCCCCATACCTATTAATAAGGCCAAATGGGTGGGTTTTAGACCCGTTTTTGATGTTTTATGAAGGATTTAGCTGTTTTTCTCTGAATTTCTTGCCTTGATATGGATAGAAGGGGTATTGATGCCACTAATTTTACCATAGATCATTTGTTTCATTAAACATTCACTTCCAAAAGAGACAATTTGGGCCCGGAGTGAGGTTGGGGCTGCTTGGCACAGAAATTGATGTCGAGGCATTTTTTACAATTTTGACTTCAGAGGCCCTAAAAATAGTCATAAATAGCATGAATAATGTTCGCCCGATTCAAAAAAGTTGGGAATATCCCTTGGAAATATGATTCAAGAGATTTTGTTGAATTTTTAATTGTGTTGTTAAGGGTTGTCAAGGTGAACTTATGACATATGTACCGGAAAATCCCTCATTTTCATCCAAAAAGTGCAAATTTGGGCCTAAATCTCATGACATTGGCCCCATATTGATTGTTTTTGTGCTCTCAGGATTGAGATGGGGCCTTAACCACATGTAGAATATTGTTGCCAGTGTTTTGGGGCATCTGGTCAGTGTAGTCCGATATATCTTAGTCAGATTTAGTTTTTCACTAGAGGTCACAGAATAGAGGTAGCTGTTTTTACATCAAAAACTGCAAAAAATAGCCTTAAAGGCACCCCTTAGACATACTTTAAAGGGCTCTGTGGTCAAAAATAGATACATTTTTCATAAAATGACTTCAAATTCATGTTAGGGGAGGAAATATCTTTATTTTGTGGCAAAAGTGAAACTTTTTTGGGAAAGCCCCCATACCTATTAATAAGGCCAAATGGGTGGGTTTTAGACCCGTTTTTGATGTTTTATGAAGGATTTAGCTGTTTTTCTCTGAATTTCTTGCCTTGATATGGATAGAAGGGGTATTGATACCACTAATTTTACCATAGATCATTTGTTTCATTAAACATTCACTTCCAAAAGAGACAATTTGGGCCCGGAGTGAGGTTGGGGCTGCTTGGCACAGAAATTGATGTCGAGGCATTTTTTACAATTTTGACTTCAGAGGCCCTAAAAATAGTCATAAATAGCATGAATAATGTTCGCCCGATTCAAAAAAGTTGGGAATATCCCTTGGAAATATGATTCAAGAGATTTTGTTGAATTTTTAATTGTGTTGTTAAGGGTTGTCAAGGTGAACTTATGACATATGTACCGGAAAATCCCTCATTTTCATCCAAAAAGTGCAAATTTGGGCCTAAATCTCATGACATTGGCCCCATATTGATTGTTTTTGTGCTCTCAGGATTGAGATGGGGCCTTAACCACATGTAGAATATTGTTGCCAGTGTTTTGGGGCATCTGGTCAGTGTAGTCCGATATATCTTAGTCAGATTTAGTTTTTCACTAGAGGTCACAGAATAGAGGTAGCTGTTTTTACATCAAAAACTGCAAAAAATAGCCTTAAAGGCACCCCTTAGACATACTTTAAAGGGCTCTGTGGTCAAAAATAGATACATTTTTCATAAAATGACTTCAAATTCATGTTAGGGGAGGAAATATCTTTATTTTGTGGCAAAAGTGAAACTTTTTTGGGAAAGCCCCCATACCTATTAATAAGGCCAAATGGGTGGGTTTTAGACCCGTTTTTGATGTTTTATGAAGGATTTAGCTGTTTTTCTCTGAATTTCTTGCCTTGATATGGATAGAAGGGGTATTGATGCCACTAATTTTACCATAGATCATTTGTTTCATTAAACATTCACTTCCAAAAGAGACAATTTGGGCCCGGAGTGAGGTTGGGGCTGCTTGGCACAGAAATTGATGTCGAGGCATTTTTTACAATTTTGACTTCAGAGGCCCTAAAAATAGTCATAAATAGCATGAATAATGTTCGCCCGATTCAAAAAAGTTGGGAATATCCCTTGGAAATATGATTCAAGAGATTTTGTTGAATTTTTAATTGTGTTGTTAAGGGTTGTCAAGGTGAACTTATGACATATGTACCGGAAAATCCCTCATTTTCATCCAAAAAGTGCAAATTTGGGCCTAAATCTCATGACATTGGCCCCATATTGATTGTTTTTGTGCTCTCAGGATTGAGATGGGGCCTTAACCACATGTAGAATATTGTTGCCAGTGTTTTGGGGCATCTGGTCAGTGTAGTCCGATATATCTTAGTCAGATTTAGTTTTTCACTAGAGGTCACAGAATAGAGGTAGCTGTTTTTACATCAAAAACTGCAAAAAATAGCCTTAAAGGCACCCCTTAGACATACTTTAAAGGGCTCTGTGGTCAAAAATAGATACATTTTTCATAAAATGACTTCAAATTCATGTTAGGGGAGGAAATATCTTTATTTTGTGGCAAAAGTGAAACTTTTTTGGGAAAGCCCCCATACCTATTAAGGTGTCACAGTACTAATCCGCCCAGGAAACCTAGGACAGCCAAATAGTCCCTACTAAAAACGGAATTCTAGTGGATATAATCAGTGCTAGGAGACCTTATTTTTGACTGGGAGTAATAATAGGCATACCAGAAGATGGGCAATGCTTGGTTTAAAAAAAGTTTTAAAAAGTTTTTGGTATCCATGGTAACCAAGGGGTCACGCTTTGAGGTCAAAGTCAAGGTCACAGGTCGGTGCGGCACTTGAAAAATTGATCATATTCAGACTATGCTTTTTCCATGGCAACTAGCGCAAAATCTAATCTGACTCCCCTATTGACGGACATTTTTAAAGGATCGGAAATGACGTCAGCTTTTGTTTAAGGCGTCATTTATGAACGCCATCAAATTTTGAACCACATTTGGAGCCACTTGATAGTGAAAAAGAGGAAAATATTAGAACATCACTGTGCCAATTAGTACCGTGACACCTTAATAAGGCCAAATGGGTGGGTTTTAGACCCGTTTTTGATGTTTTATGAAGGATTTAGCTGTTTTTCTCTGAATTTCTTGCCTTGATATGGATAGAAGGGGTATTGATGCCACTAATTTTACCATAGATCATTTGTTTCATTAAACATTCACTTCCAAAAGAGACAATTTGGGCCCGGAGTGAGGTTGGGGCTGCTTGGCACAGAAATTGATGTCGAGGCATTTTTTACAATTTTGACTTCAGAGGCCCTAAAAATAGTCATAAATAGCATGAATAATGTTCGCCCGATTCAAAAAAGTTGGGAATATCCCTTGGAAATATGATTCAAGAGATTTTGTTGAATTTTTAATTGTGTTGTTAAGGGTTGTCAAGGTGAACTTATGACATATGTACCGGAAAATCCCTCATTTTCATCCAAAAAGTGCAAATTTGGGCCTAAATCTCATGACATTGGCCCCATATTGATTGTTTTTGTGCTCTCAGGATTGAGATGGGGCCTTAACCACATGTAGAATATTGTTGCCAGTGTTTTGGGGCATCTGGTCAGTGTAGTCCGATATATCTTAGTCAGATTTAGTTTTTCACTAGAGGTCACAGAATAGAGGTAGCTGTTTTTACATCAAAAACTGCAAAAAATAGCCTTAAAGGCACCCCTTAGACATACTTTAAAGGGCTCTGTGGTCAAAAATAGATACATTTTTCATAAAATGACTTCAAATTCATGTTAGGGGAGGAAATATCTTTATTTTGTGGCAAAAGTGAAACTTTTTTGGGAAAGCCCCCATACCTATTAATAAGGCCAAATGGGTGGGTTTTAGACCCGTTTTTGATGTTTTATGAAGGATTTAGCTGTTTTTCTCTGAATTTCTTGCCTTGATATGGATAGAAGGGGTATTGATGCCACTAATTTTACCATAGATCATTTGTTTCATTAAACATTCACTTCCAAAAGAGACAATTTGGGCCCGGAGTGAGGTTGGGGCTGCTTGGCACAGAAATTGATGTCGAGGCATTTTTTACAATTTTGACTTCAGAGGCCCTAAAAATAGTCATAAATAGCATGAATAATGTTCGCCCGATTCAAAAAAGTTGGGAATATCCCTTGGAAATATGATTCAAGAGATTTTGTTGAATTTTTAATTGTGTTGTTAAGGGTTGTCAAGGTGAACTTATGACATATGTACCGGAAAATCCCTCATTTTCATCCAAAAAGTGCAAATTTGGGCCTAAATCTCATGACATTGGCCCCATATTGATTGTTTTTGTGCTCTCAGGATTGAGATGGGGCCTTAACCACATGTAGAATATTGTTGCCAGTGTTTTGGGGCATCTGGTCAGTGTAGTCCGATATATCTTAGTCAGATTTAGTTTTTCACTAGAGGTCACAGAATAGAGGTAGCTGTTTTTACATCAAAAACTGCAAAAAATAGCCTTAAAGGCACCCCTTAGACATACTTTAAAGGGCTCTGTGGTCAAAAATAGATACATTTTTCATAAAATGACTTCAAATTCATGTTAGGGGAGGAAATATCTTTATTTTGTGGCAAAAGTGAAACTTTTTTGGGAAAGCCCCCATACCTATTAAGGTGTCACAGTACTAATCCGCCCAGGAAACCTAGGACAGCCAAATAGTCCCTACTAAAAACGGAATTCTAGTGGATATAATCAGTGCTAGGAGACCTTATTTTTGACTGGGAGTAATAATAGGCATACCAGAAGATGGGCAATGCTTGGTTTAAAAAAAGTTTTAAAAAGTTTTTGGTATCCATGGTAACCAAGGGGTCACGCTTTGAGGTCAAAGTCAAGGTCACAGGTCGGTGCGGCACTTGAAAAATTGATCATATTCAGACTATGCTTTTTCCATGGCAACTAGCGCAAAATCTAATCTGACTCCCCTATTGACGGACATTTTTAAAGGATCGGAAATGACGTCAGCTTTTGTTTAAGGCGTCATTTATGAACGCCATCAAATTTTGAACCACATTTGGAGCCACTTGATAGTGAAAAAGAGGAAAATATTAGAACATCACTGTGCCAATTAGTACCGTGACACCTTAATAAGGCCAAATGGGTGGGTTTTAGACCCGTTTTTGATGTTTTATGAAGGATTTAGCTGTTTTTCTCTGAATTTCTTGCCTTGATATGGATAGAAGGGGTATTGATGCCACTAATTTTACCATAGATCATTTGTTTCATTAAACATTCACTTCCAAAAGAGACAATTTGGGCCCGGAGTGAGGTTGGGGCTGCTTGGCACAGAAATTGATGTCGAGGCATTTTTTACAATTTTGACTTCAGAGGCCCTAAAAATAGTCATAAATAGCATGAATAATGTTCGCCCGATTCAAAAAAGTTGGGAATATCCCTTGGAAATATGATTCAAGAGATTTTGTTGAATTTTTAATTGTGTTGTTAAGGGTTGTCAAGGTGAACTTATGACATATGTACCGGAAAATCCCTCATTTTCATCCAAAAAGTGCAAATTTGGGCCTAAATCTCATGACATTGGCCCCATATTGATTGTTTTTGTGCTCTCAGGATTGAGATGGGGCCTTAACCACATGTAGAATATTGTTGCCAGTGTTTTGGGGCATCTGGTCAGTGTAGTCCGATATATCTTAGTCAGATTTAGTTTTTCACTAGAGGTCACAGAATAGAGGTAGCTGTTTTTACATCAAAAACTGCAAAAAATAGCCTTAAAGGCACCCCTTAGACATACTTTAAAGGGCTCTGTGGTCAAAAATAGATACATTTTTCATAAAATGACTTCAAATTCATGTTAGGGGAGGAAATATCTTTATTTTGTGGCAAAAGTGAAACTTTTTTGGGAAAGCCCCCATACCTATTAATAAGGCCAAATGGGTGGGTTTTAGACCCGTTTTTGATGTTTTATGAAGGATTTAGCTGTTTTTCTCTGAATTTCTTGCCTTGATATGGATAGAAGGGGTATTGATGCCACTAATTTTACCATAGATCATTTGTTTCATTAAACATTCACTTCCAAAAGAGACAATTTGGGCCCGGAGTGAGGTTGGGGCTGCTTGGCACAGAAATTGATGTCGAGGCATTTTTTACAATTTTGACTTCAGAGGCCCTAAAAATAGTCATAAATAGCATGAATAATGTTCGCCCGATTCAAAAAAGTTGGGAATATCCCTTGGAAATATGATTCAAGAGATTTTGTTGAATTTTTAATTGTGTTGTTAAGGGTTGTCAAGGTGAACTTATGACATATGTACCGGAAAATCCCTCATTTTCATCCAAAAAGTGCAAATTTGGGCCTAAATCTCATGACATTGGCCCCATATTGATTGTTTTTGTGCTCTCAGGATTGAGATGGGGCCTTAACCACATGTAGAATATTGTTGCCAGTGTTTTGGGGCATCTGGTCAGTGTAGTCCGATATATCTTAGTCAGATTTAGTTTTTCACTAGAGGTCACAGAATAGAGGTAGCTGTTTTTACATCAAAAACTGCAAAAAATAGCCTTAAAGGCACCCCTTAGACATACTTTAAAGGGCTCTGTGGTCAAAAATAGATACATTTTTCATAAAATGACTTCAAATTCATGTTAGGGGAGGAAATATCTTTATTTTGTGGCAAAAGTGAAACTTTTTTGGGAAAGCCCCCATACCTATTAAGGTGTCACAGTACTAATCCGCCCAGGAAACCTAGGACAGCCAAATAGTCCCTACTAAAAACGGAATTCTAGTGGATATAATCAGTGCTAGGAGACCTTATTTTTGACTGGGAGTAATAATAGGCATACCAGAAGATGGGCAATGCTTGGTTTAAAAAAAGTTTTAAAAAGTTTTTGGTATCCATGGTAACCAAGGGGTCACGCTTTGAGGTCAAAGTCAAGGTCACAGGTCGGTGCGGCACTTGAAAAATTGATCATATTCAGACTATGCTTTTTTCATGGCAACTAGCGCAAAATCTAATCTGACTCCCCTATTGACGGACATTTTTAAAGGATCGGAAATGACGTCAGCTTTTGTTTAAGGCGTCATTTATGAACGCCATCAAATTTTGAACCACATTTGGAGCCACTTGATAGTGAAAAAGAGGAAAATATTAGAACATCACTGTGCCAATTAGTACCGTGACACCATATGCCTACGCGTGGCCCTTTATAAGGGCCACAAGGACTGGGACTGGGATTTGCTCACAAGTTGTGTGTTTGATTTATTATACCTAGCATAATGATTTTAGATGAAAATTAAGCCTGTAATTATGCCTAAACATAAACACTTGGTAGTTTACTAGTTATTTAGACAGCAGCCGATGTGGACCGATCGCCGATTGTTTAGTTTTTAAGTTTGCCAGATGGCCGCTAGATGTCCCGATTTTTTACAGACAAATTTTCTCTAAAAACCTTATTTCTGCTCCGATTTACATGCTGTAAAGTTCTATATGCACAGATGCATAATCCATCGAGCGTTTCCAAGCCCTAAACCACCCTAAATATGCTGCTTAATGTGTAAAAATCGGGATCGAAATCGGCAGTCGGCGATCGTTTTGACATGAACCATCTTCGGCATAGCTGTGCTTTCATTGGTCAAGAGCTGGTCACATGACGTTTGGGCATTGCCTGGTTTGAGGCTATGCCCGGTCATTGGCGCCCCCACCGGGAAAGTCTAGAACCACCCTCATATTCCCGCGCATATTCCTTTGTCTCCATTCTCACTCAGATCGTTCACCTGTTCGGATCGTTTTTGATCTAGCTAATGAGTTGAGAATACAGAACCGCTCGGGAGGTTCATACTAAAACAGTTTTACAAATCTTACATAGACTTTTACATAAAATTTTATCTATTTATAAAAGTGAGTGTAGACTGTAGTGACCTAGAGGACACCACGACGAGCCTGGACACATACATATCCCCCCGGCAGCCCCGCACCTGTGATCATGCCGACGGTGTCGACCGTGTCGCCACACAGGACCAGGGGGGCCAACAGAAGGGAGCAAATGGATAGAGACATACGTAGGCTACAGGAGGAGACGACGGCAATACAGGCGTCACTCTCCCTAAACTACGATTCAGTAAGCTCAGGCTCCACCGTGAACTTTCCCAACACACGCAACCGGCGCGCCTCGGCGGCGTCCGTAGCAACAATGGCGTCCCCAGCAACGCCGGCGTCCCACACAACACAACGCTCCCGCCGACAATCTGCGGCGTCCCAGCGGTCAAGGCACTCCTCCAGTGCCTCCACGGCCTCTCGGGTTACATCGGTGTCGAGACGCTCTGGTTCTTCCAGTGTGTACACAACGATCATAGAGAGCAGGGTGCAGGACATAGAACAGGCGATCACCGACATACAACAGCAGGTCGGCGGCCTTAACTCCAACATCACCTTCCTGGTGGAGGAGGCGACACTCAGAGCCGAACAAAGAACAGCAACCAACGCGGCACGCGAGGCAAGACGCCTCCAACGGGAGGAACAGCTCACCCAGAACCGCGCCGAGATCGATCAGAGACGGGCCGATCTGGAAGCCGAGCGCCAACAGCTAGCGGAACAGCAGCGGATACAGCTCGCCGAGGTCGAGCGGGTCCGTGCCGCAGCTGAGGAGGAGCGACGCAGGACGGAGGAGGAGACGCGGCGAGCAGCGCAGGAGAAGCAGGAGAGAAAGGAGCGCCGAAAAAGACGCAAGGAGACGGAGGCGGCGGAGGCGGCTGCCGCGGCCGCGGCCACCCCCCCGCCCCCCGCTGCAGCCACCGCGGCCACACCGGCCCCGGCCCCTCCCGCAGCAGCGACCGACAACACACCGGCTGTCACCGCTACCCCCGTGCAGGAGAGCGCGCAGCCGGACAACAACAACACCACGGCAGCGACACAACAACACACGGATTACCCCTCGGCAGCACACGTAAGGAGAGAACCCGGCGCCAGGGACTACGTGGCGGAACAACTCCTCCGCGAGAAATATGAACTGCAGGCGTCCGAGGGTAAGATGAGTTTGTTGTCTGCCCTCATTCCCAGACACACTAAGCCAAAGCCCTTCATGTACATGGAGCGGGACGCGTGTTACACGCTGAAGCAGAAGATGGATGCCCGCAACGACATGCAGGCCATGGAGTACATAGACGCAGCACTCCGTCTATGTCATGACGAAGATAGCGCATGGACGGCAGATGAGCGGCAATTGATCCTGAGACACGTAACAAACGTGTCCAGGGACTCAATGTGCCGTCATTGGCCGGACGTGCGTCGTTGGTCAGACGGCGTCTTTGACGCGGTAGAAAAAAGGAGGTATGCATGGGACAACTTTCAGGCTATACAAAACGACAGAATGGAGATTTCATTCACGGGAGGGGGGGGGGGGGGGAGTCAGAGGGCGTCAGGGAGGTAGCTCTGCTCACAGTAACAGCAATGGTAACAGGCAGCAACAAAACCAGCAGCAAACAGCAAACAGCCGTGCACAGCCAGGCGAGCAAATCTGCATAGACTTTAACATGCAAAGAGGCTGCCGGCATGACGGTCACCATGGCGACCAATACAACAGGCGCACACACTTCTGCCTGTACTGCAAAGGTAAAGGAAAACAGAGCAACCATAGCGTCCTGGACTGTAACCAGAAGTTTAGGGACGCCCCGCAGCAGAACACGTGGAGTCACGGCGGCGGCTTCCAAAACAACAACAACAACAATGGCCGCGACACACGAGGCCACGCCCACAACCAGCCCGCACAGAACCAACAGCCAAAAAACGCATAGACGGCGCCCAAACTGCCGCGGCGCCGATACACCAGAAGGCTGAGACCAACACGGCGAGTTACTCGCACTATTTAGCAGGCTGCGGTGATCGCAACTCCGAGAAAGGAGCGGTCCACACGCATCCGAGCGGGGCTTCCCTGCAGACGCAATGTGATGACGTCACGGCTCGCGGGGGAATCCCCTCTCGCCGCAACTCTCGCCGGGCGCGGGAGCCCGCGAGAACAACAACACACGTTTCAGTGACGTCACCGATCCGGTTGATCATAACACCGCCAAAAACAACGAAGCTGCCACAGACACTGAAATGGCTTCGGAACAGACGGATATAATGAACATTGACGCTCACCCACACACGGAGAGCCCCCCGCAGACCGACAACCGTAGAACAGACGCAGATCTAGAGAGTTTACGTGTACGCCCGCAGAACACAGATCATAGTAAGGGCAGCGCACCTCCAGATCCCCGATCATCGCTCAACAAAGGTATGATCCCACAGTTTGAAAGAATCCGTTACATGTGTGAGAACAATGAAATAGACCCCGGTGTTGATATCTCCCCAATGGCTTTCAGGGAATATCGCATCCAGAACTGGCCTGACTTTGTTTACACAGAATCCCACCCAGAAATAGCACAACTGTATAGCGCGGTCCGCCGGACCGGCCTTCCAAACGCCCTGTCAGCCCGTATACCAGTCCCTAGTGGTCTCAACATCCAAAACTGGCATAAACTATTAGGAACAGATCAGTCAAAAGCAGATTTACTCGATTTCCTAGAATTCGGATTCCCACTCGGCTACATGGGACCCATGTCCGACACAAAATTAACCCCAAACCACAGCAGCGCAGATCAATACAGCGCACATGTTGACAGTTACGTAGAGAAAGAAATGGGATTGGGCGCATTAAAGGGCCCCTTCATGAAACCCCCATTTGCTCCTTGGGTTCATTCCTCCCCGCTGATGACGCGCCCGAAGAAGGACTCTGAGGCGAGGAGGATAATATCAGACATGACTTTCCCTAGCGACTCGTCCATAAATGCCTTTATATATAAGAACACTGTGAACGGGGTCATCAGAGACCACAGTTTGCCGACCGTCCAGCAGGCAGTAGAACACCTGGCTGGGGTTGGTACTGGAGCATTTCTCTCATCAATCGATTTGTCTCGTGCATACAAAAATCTGATGACATGTCCGGGCGACTACCCTCTGCTGTGCTTGAACTGGGACTCACAGTTCAACCTGGATACAAGTGTCCCCTTTGGGTCCAGGGCGAGCGCTTCACACATGCAGAGGGTAGCCGACACAATTGTAGAACTGCTGGCAAAGCACGGAATATTCTCGAAAATGTATTTGGACGACCTCCTGATAATTTCTCCTAATCATTACAGAGCAATCGCGGACTACAATGAGGCACGAGCACTCCTGGCCTTCCTCGGACTTCCTGAAGCGCCAGAGAAGCTCAACCCACCGGCCAAGTGCATAGAGTGGCTCGGAGTGCTCATCAATGCAAGCAACATGACGGTATCGGTACCACCAGAAAAACTACAGGAAGTCAAAGGCAAGGTGCGATATTACGCTAAGCGAAAGTCTATGTCTAGAAAGCAGTTGCAATCATTGTTGGGCGTCCTTCTACACATAGCCAAATGCATCCCACCCGCCAGGCTATTTGTTTCAAGATTACTAGACAATTTAAGAGCTATGTCAGGTAAATACATTAATATCAACAGTGCTATGAGGGGGGACCTCCGCTGGTTCGATGAGTTTGCATCCCAATGGAATGGGGTAGGCATCATCCCCAAACCAAAACCAGTGACCAGAACTTTGTATGTAGACGCCTCTGGGTCGGGCATTGGAGGCTCTGATGGCCGCCACGCCTATGCGACCCAGGTGACCCCAGTCCAGGACCCAGTTGACAATATCACCCACCTGGAGGCTGTAAATGTGGTCGTGGCCCTCCATTCCTTTGTTTCCCCCAAAGACAACGGGGGGCATTTCCTAGTAAGATGTGACAATGAGGCGGCGGTCAAGGTGTTCACCAACGGCAAAGGCCACGACCGAATCCTCACAGACTGTGCCCGGGCATGTTGGATGATACAGGCTATCTTCAACATTTCAATCACGTACATCCACATCCCGGGCAAAGAAAACGACCTTGCTGATGCTCTGAGCAGAGCGCACATAGATAGGGCCAGCTTAGCTAGGGCGCGCAGATTGGTGCATAGTAATAACCTCACTGTGATTGATCCATGCCTGTACATGTTGGATACACCCCTTCCATGTTTTCCAGGGCAGGAGTTCAATTACTATCAGCAGAAGGCCGCCGAGCGACAGGGAAGGGCGCGAGCCCCGGCTACAGACCGGAACCGGCGTTCAGCGGCAGGCCTGTGGTACTTGTTCTGCCGCCGCATGGCCGTCGACCCACTACGCCCCACCTACCAGACTCTGTGCGCCCACATCGAATTCATGTGCACGACCACGAGACACCCGGGAACTATAAAGAACAATATGTCTCACATCTCCCAACACCTCACCCTGGCAGGATACCCAACAGAGGTGTTCTCTCATCCACGGGTCACCAGGGCAAAGCAAGCCCTGGAGAGAGACAAGACAGTGCGTTCAAACAAGAAGCCACCAGTGCCCATGACCCTCCTCCGGGCTATCCTCACACGCCTCCCCAAGACCCACGTGGGGAGTGTGGTGAGGGCGGCCCTGGTGGTGATCTACCACGCAGCCCTGCGCAAGACGGAGGTCCTGCCTCCAAGCATCAACGCCTTCAGACCGGAATGGCACTTGACAAGAGGGGACTTGGTCCTTACTGGAGAGACTCTGGAGTTAACCGTGAAGGGTGCAAAGAACATGCAAAACTACGACCAGAGCAAGACCGTTACGTTATACCCCACAGAAGACACCCTAACCTGCCCGGTGGCGGCCGTCGAGGAGATACTACAAAAGATGCCGACGCATCACCACGCCGAGCCATTCCTAATGAACTTAAACAGGACCCCAGTCCCAGTGACTCTCGTAGAAAAGGTGTGGCGCGGCCAGCTGGAGGCTTTGGGCCACCAAATCCGCGAGTTCAGCCTGCACTCCCTGCGGGCTGCAGCAACAACCCAGGCATTCAGGGCCGGGTGCAATGATCTCGAGATAAAAAGATTCGGGGGTTGGCGCTCCGACGCCTACAGGAGCTACATACACCTAGAAACACTCAAACCAGTCGCCCAAGCTATCTCAAAATCTCTACAGAATCCTTAGACTCTCAAACTATATTATTTTATCCCACCATCCCACCACGGTTATACTTTTGGCTTTTTGGCCCATGTATTTTATAATATCATCATTGTCGGTATATCTTATAAATGTTTACTCAGGTTATTTATAATAATCTATACCGGTAAAAGTCAATAATGTGATTGCTTTTACAACTCATAAAATTTAATACTCAAATAAATTTTATAAACCCAACTACTGTGATCCTTTTCTTTCCTATCATGGGGTTGTGTTAATGGTTTGGGCATTGCCTGGTTTGAGGCTATGCCCGGTCATTGGCGCCCCCACCGGGAAAGTCTAGAACCACCCTCATATTCCCGCGCATATTCCTTTGTCTCCATTCTCACTCAGATCGTTCACCTGTTCGGATCGTTTTTCCCACCCACCCACACCTAAAATGCGCTTGTTATAATTGTACCTTATACTGGTCTTTTATCATCAATTCAACATGCTTATAATGTCTTCATTTAGTTGTACCATCACATGGTCTACTACGTGTATCTAATAACTGTACCTACCATGGTCTCTTATTGTTATCCATGTATTTTATAATATCATCATTGTCGGTATATCTTATAAATGTTTACTCAGGTTATTTATAATAATCTATACCGGTAAAAGTCAATAATGTGATTGCTTTTACAACTCATAGAATTTAATACTCAAATAAATTTTATAAACCCAACTACTGTGATCCTTTTCTTTCCTATCATGGGGTTGTGTTAATGATTCTCAATACGCCCACTGGGTGGGCGTATTGGCTCAATACGCCACTGGAGTGGGCGTATTGGTCTCAGTGCTTAAGAGATAGGAATATCATATGCTAGGTATAATAATGAGCCCCAGCTAGGACGAGTAGGACCACACTCGTACCCAAAGACATCAGCGAAGCCGACAGGCTGACGGTGCTGTAATCGAGCATTTGGAGTAGGACAGGGCCGGGTGTCTCCCGGACTACTTTGACCTCTCCCTTCGCATTGACCTACATAAGCCTCAAGTGCGGCAATCCTCAGCGACGGCAAAGCCTCAGCGACGACGAGCCGGCTCGAGGAATGGTCTTATGAACCAGCTATAAGCAGCACTCTGCTTGGAGAACAATTCGTACGCCCACTGGTCATGTGATCAGGGTGAATATCACATGACTTTATCTGGACAACATGGCGGATCTGTAAACACTGCACATCGATTTGTCTGGTAAGGTTTTTACTTTTTTCATGTTTCTCATTCTATGTGACAGTTGTTGAAGCACCCCGCGTGTTCTTGTTGTTCGCCAGGAAACCCAGACTTACAAGAACACAACGTATGTGTGATTACACCGCACGTAAAGCCCACAGCAGCAGATTCGTGATCTGATTTCCCCCCAATTTCAAACATCTATGTTTCAAACAAATGATATGGAAGGCCGGAGCGCCATTTGCCAATTGCCATTTGCCAATTGCTAATTGCTATTTGCCATTTAGCGGCCATTTTGTTCTGCTCAAAATGGCGGGAAATAATATTATATGTCCGATCCTGCTTTTAACACGGTATTAAAAGGAAATAGGCCTATCAATTTGTTTTCTCTCCATGGTGGGGGGGGGGGTGTATAGGGTGATCGGAATGTATATAATAAATTACTTTTATTTCGGGGATCATGGAGGGGCCATTTGCCAATTGGCAGCCATCTTGATTCTCGGACATCTGGGTGCTCGGACATTGGGGTGCTCGGACATTGGGGCCTTGGACATTGGGGCCTCGGACATTTGCACATTTTATAGGTGCTTGGACATTGACTGGTTTGAGCATAGGCCTACTTATGACCGAAATGTCCGAGCATCATATAAGTGATCGGACATTAGGTGCTCGGACATTTAGGTGGAAATAATACAGCTACCTTTATGGCCCCAATGTCCGAGCACCCCAATGTCCGAGCACCCAGATGTCCGAGAATCAAGATGGCTGCCAATTGGCAAATGGCCCCTCCATGATCCCCGAAATAAAAGTAATTTATTATATACATTCCGATCACCCTATAAAGAATCTCAAATCTCCCAATCTCCAATGTTCTCAAGAAATGCTACTTAAGCTTGCACAAGTTAGATGAAGAGGACCAGATTAACTGGTGCAGTAACGTTAGACACCTTCTTGACAGGCTGGGTGATACATACAATAATCTATGGGATACTCAAAGAACTGGTGCTAGCCCAATTCCAATTTGGGCTCTGACTGAAGCTATCTATGGGAAATACAGGACTAGTATTATGGGTGAAATTAATGAAGCAGGTGAGGGTAAGAAACTCAGAACATATCGGACATTTAAAACGGAATTCAGATTAGAACACTATCTCTTTAATTTAAATAACTGTAAATACAGGTATGCCCTGGCACAATTTAGGTTAAGTTCGCACAATCTGGGAATAGAGACTGGTCGGCATTGCAGGCCACCTAAACCTGCTGGTGAGAGGATTTGTCTCTACTGCCAGAGTGGAGCTGTGGATGATGAGGTACATTTTCTGACAAAGTGTACATTTCATAATGAATACAGAGAGGTATTCGAAAATGTTGTCAAAAGTATTATACCGAACTACGCTAACACATCTGACACTGATAAATTTGAGAAAGTTATGAAAACACCAGAGCATATTGTTATTAATGCACTGGGAAAATATGTATATATGGCCTTCAAACAACGACAACAAGTTTGAGTTTGGGGTTAATGTGTTTGTAGGTCAATAATGTTTGAAAGTTTAACCTGTAATGCAAAACTGTGACCCAACTGGGTATGTATGCCATGTATCCATGTCTCTGTACATCTGTACATATGTGTTTTCTAGTCGAGTACAATTGTGTAGTATTGTGTAGTAGCCTAGTGTATTTTCATTTTGTCTCGTATTGTAGCATAGTTTGTAGATTTAGTTTATATAACCTTTATGTATGACACATAAGTCAGAAATGACTTCCATTTCAGTTGTCAATAAAAGATATTATTATTATTATAATAATTTATCAAATGGATCGAAAATAGCCCAATGTAATGTCCGAGCATCAAATGTCCGAGCACTCTAGGCTATGTCCGAGCATCTAATGTCCGAGCATCTAATGTCCGAGCATCTAAATGTCCGAGTATCTAATGTCCGAGAACAAACATGGCCGCCAAATAGCAATTAGCAATTGGCAAATGGCAAATGGCAATTGGCAAAGACGATGGCGCACCGGCCTTCCATAATATGACGTGTTAAGACCATGCCTAATCAATATCAAATCTCAATTCTCATGAAATGGCAACAGTATTTGAATTCACAAAAGGCGCGTGATTTCATGGCTGTAGAATCTTCAATATCTGCAATACTAATCCTGATGTGAGTATTTACCGGGTACAGGGT